>UESW01004232.1:583886-606159 GCA_900491605.1 Calamus simplicifolius | reverse complement strand
AACCATCCTTTCGAAACAGCAATGGCCATGATAGTGCGGATAGTAGTCCATTTTGGCAACGGGAGCGAATGTTTCCTCATACAAGCCCATACTCCTGTCTATTCCCGAGTGCTACTAGACGAGCTTTATATCTTTCAATAGATCCATCAGCACGTAGCTTGATGGTGTATACCCATTTACACCCAATAAGTTTAACTCCAGCAGGACAAGGGACGATGTCCCAAGTGTGATTGTCCTGAAGAGCTTGAATTTCATCCTGCATAGCTTGGCATCAATACTCTTGAGTAGAAGCCTGAGAATAAGACTTAGGCACAAAAGTAGTATCAAGAGTAGCCTGAAGAGCCGAAGAAGAAAACCATACCAATCTGGGGTCCGGAAAATCCTAGTAGATCGTCGTGGCTCATGCAAGACAGGATCAGGTGGCATTCAGAGGAAGGAGAGCAGTGGGCGACGTCGCTGATACACGATATCGGGCTTAGAAGGAGTATGATATCATCAAATGCAGGAAGTGAAATAGAGGGAGAAATAAGATTAGTATGATGGAAAGAAATATTGATTTCAAAGAAAATCACATTGCGAGAAATACGAAGCTTGTTAGCATCCGCATCATAACACACAAATCCTTTATGAGAGTTACTATAACCAAGAAAAGCACACTGAACAGATTGGGCAGAAAGCTTGTGACGTCAATGGGAGGTAAATGAATAAAACAATGCAACCAAATACATGCAAATAATTATAATTAGGAGAAACACCAAACAAATGAGAATATGAGAATCAAGATGCAAGGTAGGAGAAGTAGACGATTAATCAAATATATAGCTGTAGATAATGCTTCTACCCAAAATCTAGAAGGTACAAAGATTCAAGCATCATGTACGAACAACATCTAAAAGATGTCTATTCTTATGCTCGGCGATGCCATTTTATTGAGGGGTGTAAGGACACGAACGTTGAGAAAGAATACCCTTCTGTTGGAGAAAAGAGAAAATCATGAGACATGTATTCTCTCCCAGAATCTGAACGGAAGATCTTAATACATGTAGAAAATTGAGTTTCTACATAGGCAACAAAGTTTTGAAGGTTGAAAACACATCAGCTTTAGAACGAAGAAAATAGACCCACGTGAAACGACTGTAATCATCAATAAATGTCATAAAATATCGGTATTGAGCATGAGAAAGAACATGACTCACCCCAAACATCAGAATGAATAATATCAAAGCATGTAGAAGCACGACTACCTTGCAAAGGAAAAGGTAAAAATTTGCTTTTCCTAGTTTCAAGGAGCACAATCAAAAGGCAAGGAAGAAAACTCATTTGTATTACTCAAATAACCATGTTTCATAAGATGTGTCAAAATTACAGAGTTGGGATGACCCAATTTCTTATGCCAAAGATGGCTATTATTATTAGCAATAGCAGAACAACCAACAAAATTTGAACGAGGAACAGAAAACGACTGAAGAGGAAAAAGACGTCCCATTTTAGGCCCCTTCGCTATCTCCTGTCCCGACGCTTGATCCTGCACACGACAACCAGAACGATCAAAATGAATAGAACAATTATCTTCTACTAATTGTCCAACAGAAATGAGATTGGCAGATAAGTTAGGAGACACAAACCATCAGTAAAGAAAGACCCCAGATTTCAACTGCAGTAATGGGAAGAGTGCCATCTGCAATCTAAATGTTGCTGACATCATACTTACGAACATCTTGTAAAGCTGCCAAACTTTCAGTCATGTGATTGGAAGCTGCAGAGTCAATTAACCAAGGAGAAGGAAGGAGATGTTTCTTGCCTTGGAGACCAAGAGCAGAAAGGGCAGAAATAATCATCTGTTGAAACCTGCTCGGACGTAATGTTGGAAGAAGAACTTGGAACTGTGGGCAGAGTGGAAGACATAGGCACAGAAGCAGACTGAACAGCAGTATAAAAATAGGAGCAATTTATTTGAGGGCGTATACGACAATCCTTAAGGATATGCCCTCCTTGCAATAATTATAGAATTTCTTGCTGCAATATTTTGCAATATGCCCAATTTCCTTGCAACTATAACATTGTGGTGGAGATCTAGATCGTCCTTTGCCTTGAGCAGCGTATGCCATATTAACCATCTTAGAACCACAGTGTTTGATCAAGGCAAGCTGTAAGGCAAGACGCTGTTCTTCACGCAAGAGTTCACCCAAGCAATCCTCCAAAGAGGGGACAGGTGTGCGATTGATTAACCTAGCTCGTGCACTTTCAAACTCGGGTCTGAGCTTCATCAAGAATTGATCCCGCTGGCTCTCAAAATGAACCGCTTGTAGTGCTGCCAAAGCTTCTTTGGGAACCTGAGAATGCCACCAATCCAGAATAATCACTCCATAAATTAATAAAACCAGAATAAAATTGCTCAATAGAAAGATTCCCCTGGCGATAGTTTCCAATGTCTAACTCCAATTGAAACTTTCGGGCAGAATTATTTTGATAATAAATTATCAAAGGTAATCCCACATTTCCTTAACAGTAGTGAACCTACAAAGATTATTGACCATATGAGGTTCAACAGAGCTGAGTAGCCAGGAAGCAATTTTAGCATCCTTGCTTTCCCATAAACTAAGCTCCTTGGAATCAGTTGGAGCCTTAGAAGACCCATCCAAATGACCCCATAACTCCTTCCCTTTCACAAACATCCTGAACTGGAATCCCAACTGGTGTAGTTTTGCCATTAAGGCGAATATAGAATTTTCTCCAAACATAATAAAAAAAATTGACAAAGCAGAGAAATCACACAGTTACTCTTCAGAATCTATCGACAGCTACCAAGCAACAGAAAAAACAAGATCCGACAGTCACCAAGAAACCCTCAAGAAATCAAGAATTCAAAACAAGCCAAGAGAAAACCACGAAAATAATTTGTGGCTCTGATACCATGTCAAATTTAGGTTTATTCTTAATACCCTTCTTGTAAGGGTTGCTCCCTTTATATAAAAGTTGTCGGACTAATTACAAGGCTAAAAATTAGCCATTACATAAGATACACATGATTATGTAAGGTAAGAATAAATGTCTATCAATTCTATGCATATATACATATACTCTATACTTATGGCAATGATGCTGATTTTCTGCCTAAACAATTCTCTCCTTGATGCGCCGTTAGTTAGCCAATTCGAATTTCAAAATTTAAATTCAAAACTTCCGCTTAACTGGTCCTTTGGCTCGCCAAATTAGTCATAAAATCTGTCATTTTTGCATATCAAATCAGCCTTGGAATCTGCCATTTCTGAGCACCAAATCAGCCTTGGAATCTACCATTTCTGCTCCCTTGACTAGCTGTTAATTCTACTAATAAGAAATCTACCATTTCTGCTCCCTTGACTAGCTGTTAATTCTACTAATATCCCTGTCATCAACTAACTTAAAGGAACCACTTCTCATCATGGACCATGATATTCAGGTACAAAATGCAACTTGGGAGCTTATCCAGATCTAGTTATTGGTTACCTGAACTTGAGATTTACAGCAAGTGCTGGATTGGTAAATCTTGGGCTACCATCTCACTCTCACTAGGATTATCATGATAATACAAGATTGGGAAATTCACAATTAAAATAGATATTAATGTATTCATATAATTTAAATGCTTCATAAATTAATGGCAAACTCAGGTTATAGAGGAATTTAGAAATTGAAGTCACTGTCATGAGCAAGACAACAATAGTTTGTGAAAACTCTTTACAAACCCATGAAAGCTATTGAGTGTCTCTGCATTTGTTTCCTCTAAAAACATGTTCTAGTAAAAGAATTGAATGACATAATTTCTCTCCCATCAAAAAGGGTACAATTAATTTCTTTATAACATCTTTATCCTATTTATCATCTTATTATTCAATTATCATAATTTTAACCCACAAAGGATATCAACTAATACATAAAAGTAAAAGTTATTAGAGCGGAATCAGTCAAGTTGTGTGCTAAAGTTATGTAATGGTACACAAACCTTTTATGTTACTCAAAGGTCTCGTTTGCTTGCCACAGACTTCCCAGGAAAAACGTTTTTCTTAAAAAGATGCAGCCATCATGAAAAATCAACAGAAGTCAAAAGATGAGCATTAGCATGATCTTTGTCAGTTAAATAACTGAAATTCACTGCCTAAGACAAAGATCAGATTACATACCGCAAGTTGTAAAATCTTATTGAGCTTCTTTTCACCACCACTAAACCCTTCATTCACATTTCTGTCCAGAAAACTTAGATCCATATTAATGGCAGCAGCTTTGGGAGACACATAACTATAGAACTGCAAAAGTATATGACCATTGATGAAATTAAACCATTCACAGGTTCCTCCACCATATTCCCAAATACAGGGGAAAAAAGAGCCATTAGAAGAGAATAGAAAACAAAAAAAAGATAGATGTGGAAGGTTTAGACACGGTCGAGCATTAGATAGCATGTAACGGCCCCAAGACATTACCTTAAAAAGCCTAGCCAGAAATATTATTTAGGTTCTTTGACCCTACATAAGCAAGTAAAATCTATCTAATTTGTAGCTGATGTGAAATTAAACACATGACAACACAAACTCTTACATACTCCTTCCATCTAGGCCCTAGCATTCTCACCCAGCTAAAGGTCCATATTCAATCACAAACACCATGATTGGTCCATCTTCAACCCCAAAAGCCTGTCCAAATATCCCATAATCTACATGACCCATGGACCAGGTTCATTTTGATAACATTTGAAATGACCCAGAACCTCACTCGAAAAGGTTAGCTCGAAGGTAATACTTAGATTCCTCTATAAGTACTCAAGATCTACTTAAAGTATAACTAATGTGGAACTAAATACAAGCCAATATAGACTCTCTTATAAAATATGAGACTTGGCTGAGTTAACTTGACACCTTAGTTCAACTCAGGCGAAGCCGAATCAGGTTGTAGACTAATTTTTGGTCGAAAATAGTAAGATGATCATATTTCCCTCAAATTCCTCATTAATATATTCTTCCCTCCAATTTTCTTTGCAATGGTTCCTTGTTTCGATCAACCGCTATTGTTGATCTTGAATTTTCTTCTCCCTCAGCTTTGAGTCATCAGACATCATCAAGCATCCATATCCTCATTGTCAACTTTCAATTGACTCTCATCATTGATTTTCACTGAAAGGAAACTCTTGTTCCCCTATTTCTCCCTGGCTACTCTATTTCATCACCATCTCTCCATTTTTTGCAGGTGCCATCAAAGTTTGCCATCTCTCGATTTTTTGCAAGTGCCATCAAAGTTCGCCATCAAGCGTATGAGGTAGCCAACCTCCGAACTCAGCAATACGATAAAAGAAATCGAATGTTGAGATCATCATTAAACATTAAGGCTCTCATCCTTTGTTTTTCTCTTTTCATTTCTTGTTTTGCTGTTGCCAAAGCACCACTTATATGTTATGTCGCCAAAATAAGAACACGATATCAGAAGCATGATATGAATTTCCTTGCATGAGCATCCATATATATATATATATATATATATATATATATTACATATGTATATGCATATGTACCATATATCAATGATTTTAATATGAATATGTACCTGTTTGCATTGGATTTTGCATGGAATATGGTATATAATAGTTCTATTTAGCTGGCATAAAATTGAGTTGTGTAGATAGTTAAGTGAGATCGATTTGGGACTACCCATGTTGATCTAATTGCCACTATGGATGTGAAGCTTGGCATTATCAATTGTCTCATCACAAACTAGAAACATGACACTCAATTTCTGTGTTATGGGTGGGAAATGTGGCATTATCGATTGCCCTGTCACAAGCAAGGTGCACAGTGCTTTCAATTGCCCTATCATAGGATAAAATGTGGCACTATCGATTGCCCCATCATGAGATGAAGACATGGCACTATCACTTGCCCAATCCCGGGTGGAAAATGACTTTGGATAGTCCATGGTTGAAAGGATGACTTGATATTAATTGTTTACAATTATGGATGTTGAAACAAGCTCTATTAAACTAATCAGAATGATTATTACTAGAAAATCAAAGCTTATTGGAATGGTTATTTGAAGGTGTGTGTCATATTCTGGTTCCATTAAGTAACTTATATGGAGATGTAAATATTGGTTATGATGGAAGGTGCATATCATAATTATTGCATGTCTATGATTGTTTACTACTCAATGTTTATGATTATTTTTTATGATTAGTTATTGCTAAGTATTTGTAATTATTTATGCATGCATGTGTGTGAGGAAATTCTTACTTAGCTATTAGCTCATGCCACGTTTTACTTGTCTTTTCCGATCCATATGATGCTTAGTACCATACCATAATTGGGATTTGAGTAAGAAGCAGAGTATAGTTAGAATATTTATAATATCAAATGATAAATATATATTACTGTCATTGTAAATTTACTATTATTATTAGTTGAATCGTTTGATTTTTGAAATTAATAATGATATTTATGGCATTGTCAAGAAATTGCCAATGTGTAAGGCAAACATTAATGCCTACACTAAAAAGATGGCATGCGAACATCATAAGCAGAATATTTAAAAAATAATGTGCATAACAGCTGCAGCAACTCTAGGTAGCTGCCTAAATACTCAACAAACTAAATATTATTTACTCACAATTTTTCTCAGTTCTTACTTTATGAAGATACATTTAACAAAAATCAAAGATGCAAAAACCAGAGACCATGCAGAGCATGGCATCAAGTTAGAATGCTCTGTCAGCACTAAAATAATTAATTCTAAATAAGATTAAGTTGGATAATAGAATTGTTCATTCTTTCCTGTGTCAAAGCAAGCAAAAATACCTACCAACTGGACTCTGACAAATACTGCAGCATAAGATCCATACAGTCATGGAACAATAAAAATTTTCAGCATCCCAAATATGACTCAAATAAGTGCTAGGTACAACATTTGAGGTTCTAATGTTTCAAAACAAGACAGATTCATAAATTAATATAATAAGAGCAAGATAATCACAGCTACTAGAAGCAAACAAAAATGAAAAAATATCCACACCTCAAGAGGAGGAAGCTCAGGTAGTCCTCACTTTTTCTTCGAGCATTTCATGCCATGTTCAGAAAGTCAAAGTTGCTTACACATGGTATCTCAACAGGCATCTGGAAACTCATGAAAAGCCCAGCATGAGACCTTTCCTCTGGCTCCATCGCTAGCAAGTTCTCACCTTTGAAGATAACACTGCCTCCAGTTACGTCATAATCTGGATGACCAACAAGAACCTGTAATATATAAGACCATCCTCAAAAATCTGTAAACTAATAAAATTGAAAGGAGATCATGTCATCAGGTCCAACTTCCGCATCAACTACAACTATCAATTAAGCGCTCAAAGGTCCTTATTAATGTGATGCATCTAAGCCATGCCCTAGGGTTTGGATTGAGAACATTTGATTTGGTTAACTTAGCCTCTTTAACAACATCTTGAGAATAGAGAAAACATTGGATGACTGGATAGGTATCAAATATTGTTGTTACTGGCAGCAATATCACTTCAACTATTACAAAATGAAGTTGCAGCACCCATGTTATATAGGTATGAGAGAGACCGATGGAACAAAGACCATGATTAAGATGGGAAAGAACAGAGATAGACAGGGTGCGCATGTAAAGTAAAGGAGTTGCACCAGCTATAGTTAATATATGGAGAACCAGCTAAATGACAAAGAACATATACAGCAAGGCCTCATCATGAAAACGACCAGCATTGTGTCTATGTATCAATAAAAGGAAACCTAAAATCTACAATGATAGAAATGGAGGGTGTAATCTTAACAGGAAGGAATGGTGATGAGGAATTCATAAAGTCAACACCACATAATTCAGATATGAACTGATGGTTATATTTTATGGCTATGTAGAAACATATTAGACAACCAGAGCCAACTCTGGCTGTAAAAAAATCTCAAAATGCAAAATGTACGTTTGCAGGATCACAAGGAATAAGTTATAGGATAGAAATTCTTACAAGTGATGAGAAATAATATGAGGTTCATTATTTTTAATATCTTTAAATGATCTCTCCTCCATGAGTTTCAATTAGGTGCATCTCATTGTCTTTATGCGAAAACTGAGTGTTGAAATCAACTTTGGTAACTACAATAAAGATGGCATTGGCAATATGAAATTTAGTGTCCAGCATAACTTCATGGGTATGGTTCTTTTAGAACTATAGAATAGCATGTTAATCACAATATCAACAGTAGTCCTATGCAATAGTCTAAAAGATCGCTTTATGCTCTTTTTCATTATGCCTATCATTGAGTAATTTCAACTCTACTTGAATCACTTTAATAGAGCTCGGATGAGTGAGTTGTAGGCAAAATATTGAAGCAGCATTGAACTGATGATTAGAAATCAAACAACAAGGGTGGTGTTGGTATTCTATATATATATATATATATATATATATATATATATATATATATATATATATATGTGTGTGTGTGTGTGTGTGTGTGTGTGTGTGTAGCAAAAGCATGCGGATCGTTTAACATGCATAAAATTAATATTGTCGAAAAAAAATTATCATATAATTTTTTTAAACATAAAATATATCGATATGTTGAGGTCTCACAGGAACAGACGCGCCCTACTACCGGATTCGAAGCTGTGGATAAAAAATCCCGTGGTAGAGTTTATGGGCCAAGGTACTTCATAAAATACCCGCAAAATCAAAATAAAACCAGAGCCTTCCTTACCTTTCTCAAGATCGGTATCGAATTATGATAGTGGGCTCACTCTTGTTTTTCTATATTTCTCACAACTCTAGCGCCCATAAAAATAAGAGAGAAAAGGAGAGAAACTTTTCTTTCATTTTTCTTACCTTCTCTAAAAGTCCACCTTATACCATATTTATAGGCTCCAGATGAATCGAAAATTTTTTTTAAAATTAATTTGATTTAGATAACCTTTATCTGTTACAACCTATTTTGACCATATGGGAATAATTCTCACATGTACATCAACTCCTTGATCATATCAAGGAAAAAGTTATTTTCTTATTTACAATAAATTTATAAATAATATTTAAATTAAATATAATAATATAGAGATTATCAAATTTTATTTAATAAATATAAGATATTATTAATTTTAAATATCTAATAAATCAAATTTATTGTTTTATTTTAATATTCTCATAATCACATTATCAAAAATATCAAAAATAAAATTTCTCTCCCTCCATCAACTCCTAATATGTACTACTTACAATAGAAAAATTTGTACTAAAAAATATGAGAAAAATAATCAATCAAATCGATTATATATCTTTATAATAAACTCTTTATTATAAAGTTTTAATAAATATTTTATTTAAAAAAATAAATAATTAATCACATTAAGTATTCAATCCAAGAGTATTCGATGCGATTAACCTAAGATGATACGAGGACCATGGACCCATAATTTCAAGCTCCAATAAACTTGAATAAACTCAATTAAAACTTTTTAATTATTTATTCAGTTTATTAATTTCGAAGTTATTCCACTAAAAACTCGAGACTGCACTCTTAAAAATTATAAATTAATTTTACTCAAAAACTTGAGTCATCCACTGATGTAATCATTACATATAATTCAACCCTTCATAATTAGTTCATAATTAGAGCTAAGTGAAATAACCGTTATACCCCTCTAATTATCTCTTATTCCTTAAATACCATTGATTCACTAATTAAACAGTTAATTTATAATCGGATCATAAATTGCGTGCATAACTGTTTAGCTACACAATCAACACTTAAGGGAACTAATTTTAAGCTTCTTTTCAAAACCATGGATTCCATATCTTTAATCACATTTCCAGCCCAATGTGTTATTAAACCTCCAAGATGTAAGTATTGGGTCCAATATCAAATTAGCTTTAACAAACAAATCAAAGATCCAATAGCACAATCAAGAAGTCTATAATTAAATCAGGATTAAGGTTGATTTACATATGATCATCTTGTGACATAAATTGAATTCGTTATAATGGTCTTAAATAAAGATTCAAATTATGTCAGTCCAAGTTCTATATAATCTTATTATATATAATACCTCCACTAAGTGTCTCTACATAACAATCCGAATAACATTGTCACATTCATAATGTTCATGGACCGTATTAGTGATTAGCGATAGAAGATTCATACTTCTATCAATCACGGATATGTTTAAATATATTAGTTATAATTTTAATCATCTTGTATACACTATACTAAAATTACAGCCTCATAATATATTTTGAATTTCCATATAAACATTCATTTTTCATATAAACGAAGCAAAATTGAAGTAAAATGCTTCTTTTTTATTAAAAAATTAAAAAGTATAAATATATCTGATTTTAAGGGCACTGTTCCTAGCAAGTAAACTATCCAATATTTGATTACAATTAGTATGTTCTCAAACTTATTCTGACAGCTATAAACCTCCTATCAATTCTACTTTGTTTCGTTCTCGAGCTTTGTAGTTATCCTATTATCGTTTATTAATGCCAGATTTTCAGATTTAAATAACTCCTGTGTATATATCACTGTTTGCATATCAGAGAAAATTTGCTTTCTCTTGAATACATGTTAACTTATGTTTCATATTAAAATATTTTCCTGTGTAATGGACTCTATTCAAGTCTTAGTGGATCTTAGTGATCAATGGTGAGGTCAGTTGGTGAAATCCTTGGTCCAGTATGTTACAACGGCATCAGTTGAGGAGTTCTTAACAACAACAGTACTATTCGGTACCAGAATGATAAGCTATTGATTATTAATTTTGTCTAGTAGATGGTAATTATTGTTTAATTAGTACAGTCTACTGTTGCATAACTTTGAAACTAGTGCTGAAATTCCAACTATGTCACCAACCCTTGCATCTCTAAGTCTGGAGCATCGGAGAGTTTAAATTACCACTTCCATGTTCATGCATCTAACATGCCTTCTTCTTCATCTCTTTTCTAAATAAAAAATGCTAATTTGTCACTGTGCTCTCTCCAAGGTAAGACCACCATCAGGGCCCACCAAACTCCATGATGTTTTCACCCTCCACATAACAGCCAGCCTCTCTCCTCCGCCCCCTCGCCCGCCCCGCACCCCCCCCTCACGCCCCAACCTGTCTCAACCTTCCTTTCTTTTTTTTTTTTGAAGAAAAGAGTTTCTGATCTTAGGCGTGTCAGCTCGTTCCCGGTGATCCTTCCTTTCGGACTGGTCATCATGTTGTGTTCTTCTGCTCCAATGGGTGCGATTGAGGATCTGCTACCCCGAAGGCACGGAGCAAAGGTCAGGCGTCCGGATTTGTTTGGGTATCGTCTTCTTTGTCACCGGCTGAGGTGACTGAGTTGTAAGGCCACTTCCCTGAGGTGGTTTGCATCCCTATTGCGACGCTTGAGGAGAGTAGCATTTGCTGGAAGACGAAGGCCATCTTGGCCCGTACCTTTCAGCGGTAGGTTTCGCCGGATGCATTCATCAGGGAGTTCCGGTGAGGGGGGGTTTCTGGTG
Source organism: Calamus simplicifolius (assembly GCA_900491605.1). NCBI lineage: Eukaryota > Viridiplantae > Streptophyta > Magnoliopsida > Arecales > Arecaceae > Calamus > Calamus simplicifolius. The sequence continues at coordinate 594,646 of UESW01004232.1, read as the reverse complement.
ACATCCAGCCGCTGAGCCTTGCTCATCGCTGTCATATATTTCGGTTTGATGATCCAGCGTCGAAGGAAATTGTGATTGGCCATCCTTGGGTGGTTAACGGGCAGCCTGTCGCAATTGAAGAATGGCGGCCGGAGTTTGTTCCGGCTCTGGATGCGGTGTCCTCTGCCCTCCTTTGGGTGCGATTGCCATCACTCCCTGTTGAATTTTGGAATGAAGAGGTCTTGAAAGATATTTTGGCACCGGCAGGAGAGTTCGTGTTCACTGATTCTGCCACTCGCTTGCTGTCCAGGGGGGATTCGCCAGAGCTTGTGTGCGTGTTGATCTCCGGCGTCCTCTCCGGCCAGGTGTCAGAGTTCAGGGATGGGTTCCCCCTTTTGGCAACAGTTCCAATTTGAACACTTGGAATGCATCTGCCCAAGCTGTGGTTCGATCCATCTCACGGGGCCCTGTACCCTGTCTTCCCCGTCTCCGGTGACTCAAAAGTCTTCAGCCGGGCCTAGCTTTGGGCCTTGGATGTTGGCTACCCGCCGCCGTTGGCCTCCGGGTCAGGTGCAGAGGGATGTTTCGTTGGCTCCTGGGTCTTCTCATGCTGTTCTTGAGCCTCCCTCATCTGGTTCTCTGAAGCCAGATAAGTTGGCTGACGACTGGCTGTCCCCTGCTAAGGTGGCTCGCCGGAGATCCATCAAGGTTGGCAAGTCCCCCGCCTGTGTGGAGTCGGCTCCTGCTCATGCTCCGGCTAGTTTGAAGTTGGGGCCTGGCCTTCCAGTTGATGGCTTCAGTGATACAAGAGGCGTGCCGGTTGAAGGAGACTGTGCCGGTTCCAACAGTTCAGTGGAGACAGAGAAGAGTGGAGTTCAGATGGATGGGTCTGAACTCCAGCTTGTTGTGATCCCTAAATTGAAGTCTAATAACCCATTTGCTATCCTGGGTGTGGGTAATTGAGAAGTTACGCCTTCAGCCCGGTCGGATGCCAATCCGGGACCTTCTAAGTGTGCCAGACTGGAGGAGTCCCACCCTTTGCGGATGTCTTCTAGAAATGGAAAATGGAAAGGGAAAGGCATTACTTTGTTGGCTAAAGGGACTAAGGAGAAGTTTAATCTAACTGCTACTCTGAACCCTGCTCGGTTCCTACTGCTACTGCTAGTAGGTCTGAAAAGACATCCGCCGGTCAAGAGTCAGGCCGCGTTATAAGTGGGGGTCAGTCTTCAATGGATGTGAATTGTAACCATGATGCAATTCTATCCACTCTCAAATCGGCAATCCAGGGTCAGCCTAAGGATTCCAGCCTCCCTATTGAGGGATCTCGGCCTGCTAAAGTTGTTTCTGAGGCAGCTGTCCATCGGGCTGATAATCCTAGGATGGATTGTACTATGGAGTCAGATGTGGGTGGCACCCTGCCTTTGGGGCACCTTTCTGATTCGGTTATGAGGGAAGATCAGGGTGGTATCCACTTTTCCCCCCAATTATAAATGAAAATTCTTATATGGAATGTTAGAGGAGCTCGAAAACCATCTTTTCGATCCTCCTTTGCTAGATTGTTGCAGATTCATAATTTTGATATATGTATTTTAACGAAAACCCGGTTATCGGGAGACAGCTTGGTCCGATTTCGGAGACAGGCTGCCAGTACTTGGTCTTCATATGCTGTAGAGTCCGAGGGTCTATCCGGTGGGATCATTGCTTTTTGGCGCCACTCCTCAGTTTCTGTAAACGCTTTTCATCAGTGTAAACAGTAGATAGCCCTTCTTGTATCTGAAGGGGCTTCGGACCCCTGGCTCCTTTCGGGGTGTATGCCAGCACTGATTTTAGGGAAAGGCGTGTTCTCTGGGCTGAGATGCTCTCCCTCATTGATCAGGGTATCCCATCCATTTTGGCTGGTGACTTTAATTGTATCGTTGCTGCTAATGAAAAGAAAGGTGGCAGATGGGTCATCGATTCAGCAGATATCTCTGAGTTCATATCGTTTATCTCTTCTGCTGGTTTGTTGGATCTGGGATTTTCTGGAGCCAATTTACTGGTGTAATAATCGTCAGGGTTCGGCTCGTATTTGGAAAGGCTCGATAGAGCTCTGGCTACTGTTCAGTGGACTCGGATAGTTCCCTCTGCCACTATCACTCATCTATCCAGGATTACGTCTGATCACTGTCCTATTTTGATTTCCATTGATCCTGTTCTTCATCACCGGCGACAGTTTAGATTTGAGCAATTCTGGACCTCCTACCCTTCGGCTCGTTCTATCATATCCTAGGTCTGGCACTTACCTATGAGAGGTAATGCCATTTACCGTCTCTCTAGACGATTGGAGCTGGTCAGGCATCGCCTATCTAGATGGAACAGAATGGAGGTTGGCAATTTAGTAAGGCAGATAGAGCAAGTTGAAGCTGACATAGCCCTTATCCAAGATAGGGAGGATCGGGAGAGCTGTCTCTCGGTTCTTGATCTTTCCTCTCTTCGCTCTATGCTTGCTCTTCACCACTCCCTTCTTCTGCAGCAGGAGTCTTATTGGAGATAGCGATCCAGGATCCAATGGATCCGAGAAGGAGACCGTAACATCAGATTTTTCACCAGGCTACTTTGAAGCATCGGGCTGCTAACAGGATCCGGAGATTAGTTGATGAGGAGGGCAATCCCCAGGATGATCCCATCATTATCCATGATCAGTTACTTCATTTCTTCCAGTCTAGATGGACTGAGTCATTTGGTGTTGGGGCTCCTATGTTCCGGGTTCCTCTTGCTAAGCAGGTCTCTGATCATCAGAATGACCTTTTGACCAGACCAATCATGGTTGAGGAGATTCGTATGGCTTTATGGGACCTAGGGCCTGACAAGGTGCCTGGCCCTAATGGTTTTTTGCCATTATTTTTCCGTCATTACTGGGACATTGTTGGCTCGGAGGTTACTCAGGCTATTCAGAGTGTTTTTCTCTCCAAATCTATTCCTTCTGATTGGAATCGCACTCTTGTCACTCTTGTTCCGAAGTGCTCTGATGCTTCTTCCCCCATCACTTTTGACCGATTAGTCTGTGTACTACTCTATACAAGGTCTGTGCCCGCCTTCTTGTCTCCCGGATGCATGTGGTGATTCCTCAGCTTATCTCTGCTGAACAAGGGGCCTTCATTAGAGGTCGGAGTATTTCCGATAATGTTCTCATTGCGAAGGAGTTCATGCATGATCTTCAGCGCGCCTCGGCCAGACAATGTCTGATGGTAGTCAAGCTTGATATGGAGCGTGCCTATGACAGATTGAGCTGGGTCTTTTTGCATCGGACTCTGATTGAGTTTGGCTTTCATGAGCTGTTCATTGACTGGATTATGGCCTGCATCTTGAAGCCATCCTTCTCTCTGATTATTAATGGTATGCAGACCAGTTTCTTCCATTCTTCTGTGGGGCTGAGACAGGGATGCCCCTTATCCCCATTTCTGTTCATCCTGGCTGTGGACGATCTCTCCCGTGCTTTTCATCAGGCGCAGCAGGATGGCCGCATTGCTCCCTTTCTGGCTGGACCTTTGGGACCCCTGTTTCCCACCTTCTTTTGTAGACGACTGTATTCTTCTGGGCCAGACGTCTCTTCATAATGCTGCTAGTTATGCTTCTCTTATTCAGTGCTACTATCATGCTTCGGGGCAGAAGGTCAACTTACAAAAGTCAACCATATGTTTTAGCCCTAAGACTCCAGCTCTACCAGGGAAGCTATTCATCATGCTCTGGGTATTTTTACTAAGGCTGATGGGCTGTTATATCTGGGAATTCCTGTCTTGGGGAGGCATCCTCGCATTAGTGATTTTGCTATTATTGAGCGACATATTCGGGATCGGATTGATGGTTGGCAGATCACTAGATTATCCATGATGGCTAGGATCACTCTCATCGCTTTGTCCTTACATCCCTTCCTATGCATATCCTCTCTAATGCTGCGGTCCCTATCACTTGTTTGCAGAGGATTGAGCGATGTTTTAGGGACTTTCTGTGGGCTTCCATGTATGATGGCCACGGAGTTCATCTTCAGGCCTGGGATTTGATTTGCATGCCCTTGCATGAAGGTGGTCTTGGTATTCAGTCCCTGCTTGTGAGGAGAGATGCTTTGATGGCGAGGCATGCTTCTAGGTTTATCCTTGATCCTCACTGTTTCTGGAGCTCCTTCATGCGAGCTAGATATAAAGATTGGTATCCTGTTATGGATCCTCAGCTGACTCGACGGTATTCTTTCTTTTGGAAAGAGGTATGTCGTCATGCTCCGTCTATTCTGAGCAATATATCATGGATGATTGGTGATGGCTCCCTGGTCGATGTTGTTCATGATAGATGGATTTCTGATCTCCTCCTGTCTTGTTGGCCATCTTTTATTAGCATGGATATTCCGCTGCATATGAGGGTGAAGATCTTATCATTCAGGATCTCTCCTCCTGGGATACCCTATGGTGACCAGTTTATTCGGGAGGAGCTTGCTCGGCGGATCCTTTCTATTCCTCTCACATTGGGTCACATTCCTGACATGAGGTTATGGAGGAGATCTTGTCTTTCCAGGGCCCCCATTAGGGATCTTATTGAGGATTATAGACCTCAGCCCCAGGATTCGCGGGATGCTAGTTGGATATGGAAGCTCTCTGTTCATCCCAGGGTCCAATTATTCATATGGAAGATTTTGTGGGACTGTCTTCCTTCTTGTTCTATGTTATCGAGAAGGGGTCTTCATATTGAGGCGATTTGTCCGTTGTGTGGGCAGGAAGAGGAGACTATTGATCATGCCATTTTTACTGTCCTATATTGAGCAGGATATGGATGAGGATGAGTTATAACTGCAGAGTGGATGATTCTGGTTCTTCGTGCTCCCCCTTCCTTGATGCTCTTCGGAGGACCACTAGACAGCGTAGCACCCTTTGGGCTATTACTGCCTATCAGATCTGGCTGTCGCGAAACATGTTTATCTTTACTGACGAGACTACTTCCCTTCATAGATTGGAGCGGAAGGTCAGATCTATGGTTGCTGAAAGTGCTATTCTTCTCAAAGGGTTTGATTCTTACAATCCTGGCCATTGGGGCTCCCCTGCTATTTCGGCAGCGAACCGTCGTACGGTTTATATCTCTTGGGAACCCCCTCCTCCAGGATTTGTAAAAATCAACTTTGATGGAAGCATTCGTGGTAGACTTGCTGGGTCTGGTTTTATTATTCGGGGACTGATGGAGCATTGCTGGCGGCTTATGGCTTTGGCTCCCTTTACTCTTCTATCCCCATGGCTAAGCTTTATGCAGTTTGGGCTGGTATCTTCCATGCTACTAGGCAGCTTCATGCGCAATGCCTGTTCATCGAGGGGGATTCTCTTTCTGTTATTCGGTGGATTCGTATGGGATTCTACGATTATGCGCCCACCAACCCTATTCTCAGTGATATTCAGGCTGCTCTGCGGGATGTCCACAGTGTCCATATCTGGCACATCTACAAGGAAGCTAATTATGCTGTAGATTGGGTGGCGGCTGCTGTGGCCCATCACGGAGGATTTTGGACATGGAAGGAGGGCGACCCCTGTCCCTTTGCTCTTAAGTAGATATTGTACTTTGACTTTTCTGGGCTGAATCGCACGAGGCTAGTGTGATCGCCCGTCTGTACCAAAAAAAAAAAATAAAGAAAAGAGTTTTGAATAAGATAGGCTCATTTTGAATATGATTAGAATCTGTTTGCCCAATAGAAAAGTTCTGAGACCAAAACAAATAATACTTCCTGTTCACGCCAAGCCACCTTCCTTGAATGCCGGAGAAACAGAGATCCTTCTCGGTGAACTCCTGCAAGAAAAGTCCTCGGAGACCGGATATTCCGGTAGGGACCCTCCGATGCTCAAGTCAGTCACTCGGGAACAGACAAGAGTTAACTAGCAGTAAGTAGCTAGAAAGCTAGAGTTCAGAATCCTTTCTCATCGTGAGAGTGTGTGGGCCTTGTATACCTGTTCGAAGGTTCTCATCTTTCATATTTTCAGAGGGTTGATGATTTCGAGATACTGCTGTTCAATAACGGACAAAAAGGCAAGGCCGACAGTGACGGATCGTGGGCGTGTCAGATGTGTCCTGCCTCACTTGCCACCTGCCAGTGCGGTATTACAGGTGTCCGGTGGCTATGGTTGCACTAGGCGTGCCGTTACGGGGTATGGCCACATGCAGCCATAGGCAAGTGGTGGACCATACGCCGTAACGAAGTATGGCCAGTAACTGTTATGGGCGAGTGGTGGACCATACGCCATTATGGAGTATGGCCACGTGCTGTTACGGGTGTGTCAGGTGGCTCGAGGCCATAGGTTGCTGGTCCCAGGGCCGGACCATGACGGAAGCCTGAGGCCGAGGGTGCCTTGGAGGCTGAAGCCCGAGGCCAAGGCTGGAGCTCGAGGCCAAGGGTGCTTCGGAGGCTAAGGGTGGAGCTCGAGGCCGAGGGTGCCTCGGAGGCTGAAGCCCGAGGTCGAGGCTGGAGCTCGAGGCTGAGGATAGAGCTCAAGACCGAGGGTGAAGCTCAAGGCCGAGGGTGGAGCTCGAGGCCGAGGCGGGCTCCGTTAGTCTTCCACACCGTTAACCCTGACGGTGCTAGATCAGCCACATCACCTCCTTTCTTCTATTGGTCAAGATTAGAATTTTGCCTCATCAAAGTGCTTCTCTAAGATGATCCATCCATTGAGAGTTCATAAGAGTGTGGGTCATGTTTATAATAATGATCATGTTAATACTACATGCTTTTATACAAATTGACAGCATTTTTGTTACTTCTAAATATTATTATATAGATATAATGTGCGTTTACTTGTATATTTATACTTCAAATACAATTCATGCTTAGCCAACTGTTTAACTATTTTCATACGAGAGAAGTGATGGCATCTCTACAATATTCTTGAGAAAAAAAGGATTTATTTATTGCTCCAAATTTATTTTGATGTTGATTTTTTTATTATAATATAAAAGTATTTTTTTGAATATATATATATATATATATACTAATAATAAAGGTGCCTTAATATATTATGTACTTTGTTCCATACTTTAGTGCACATAAATAGGTAGATCAGCCATGGTCCAGGGATAAGTATATAGGAAAAGTGGTGCCATCTTGATGATAATTGCTAAGTTCAGATTGGAGATGGTCTTCTTCCATTAAATATTTGAGGTTGATGGATTACCATACTTCCTATATGTGGTTGATGAGGCATCCTACCTATGGAATGCATGGACATAATTAACCCCCAACTATATTGATAGAGGAGCTCTCAATTGGTACATATTGTAGGTATGTATTTTAATGTTGCATTTAATATTACACTTAAGCTTCGGAGGTTAGGTTTTTTTGCAAAAATTGATTAATTTTTCATTGACCAAATTGCTAATGCTTTTTGCTTCAATCAAAGAAATTAGATATATCTAATTTTCATAGGTACTAATTAATGAGAGAAAAAAATTGCTTACTAAGAAAATGAATAAGTTGATTTACTATTTAATAATAAAATACCCTTTTTATTCTAACATATTCCGGTCCCTTCTTGTAATTCTCACTTGCTCCCTTTATCTTCGAGAAACTTTAACTCAGGCGGCGTCACTGTAATATTTATCTACTTTTCAACTAAAAGATCAATTGATACTAATAAGTTTAGATTTTTCTGTCTTCCTCTTCTTCATTGATCATTTGGTATCATTAATTTTTTCTTATGTTCTTTTCTTAGCTAATAAAATAATGTACGCTTACTACTTAAGATCTCAAGTATTGCCCCTGAACTCAAGCTTCATGCTTATCAATTTTTAATCATTATTTTTTTATTCTTCTCTTAGTTTAGTTTTTTTTATTTTTTAATCATATTTATTAAAAAAAAATAGAGTTAAGAATATAATCTCCAACTTTTAACTAATCTTCAACTACCTTTCAATGTCACTGCTAAAAAGTATACAGAATAATATTACATGATCTCAATATTATAAGAAAGATAAATCATAGCAACTTATTAAAAAAAAAACATGAGTAATTGATATTAGAGCTACTTTTCAATATATAAAAAATATAAATAAATTATTTTTTGCTTAAGTATATTTAGATAATTTTATCCAAAGAAATATAGATTTTTATGTAATTTGGATGAGCCTTAGTTACCCTGCTTTTTATTATTATTTAAAAAATAAAGCCTAAATCCCAACCATTCATCCTCGCTGTATAATACCCTGTTATCCTTATACAATACCTCTATGTCCATAGAATTATCATTACTGACCCATAAAAAAAAAAAGCTAAAAGCATCATAAAATTTACCAACTTTTATATCTTCCCAATTACATTCCTTGTAGCAATAAGATTATAACAAATTAAAAATAATTATAACATCACATAAATCTTACTCTATAAAAAGGTGCCATCTAATGTTCAATTATTTTACTATACTTTTTTATGATAATTTTTACAAGAATAGTTATAGGCTATCTTGAACTTTGAAGTAATTTATTAGAAAAAACAAAAAGCAAAGACATCCCTTTCACGTTACCTCAATTTTTTTTTTCTCTTAAAATTTGAATACTAATATTTATGCATGATCTTACAGTCACAACTTAATGTTGCATCTTGAGAGCCACTTCTAATTGTAAAAACAAAAATTATCCACTAAATTCATAAAATTTAGAGAAAAAAATTTATCAAAATCAAGTCCAGCACATCTATGTAATTGTTTCTAGCCCATATGCATATAATTCAGTATCTCCCGAGATCTAAAATAATTACCAACTGAAAATATTATGCATATGTTTCAGTGGCCATTTTGTTTCGTATCGATCCCGCTTTAATAATAATAATAATAATAATAATAATAATTTATTTTTAAACATTTTTTAATATTATTTAATCCTAAAATTATGCAGTCAAAGACTAGTCATGTCGTTTCTGGCGCTTTGGGGCCCGCCAACGCCTTCCACGCCTCCTCTGCACACGCGTGATGCGCGTGACCTGAGTGAAGGGCACATTAATAATTTCATATAATCCAAAAAGGCTCCGCTCTTCCCCTTCGCGTCCTCGGAGCGTCGTCGGCATCGAAGCCAACAGCGCGAGTGCGAGCTCCAGCTTGAGCTCTATTCTCCCCCTCCGTCTCCAATCCTCCAGGAAGCCTAAAACCAGCACCGGTTCGGATGAATGTAGCCCTGGTTCCGGCTCTATTGGCGGTCTCGGCGATATAAGAGCCTCGAGATTTGGCGGGTAGAGCTCTGGGTTTCGGCTCGGGCCGCCGGGGCGCGCGGTGGCGGGTTCTTGGACGAATCCTGGGTTCCGGTGAGAAATTTCTAGGTATTTAGTTGGTTTCTTGAATTCAGCTAAATTAGCAGGTTTTAAGCTTCAAAGTTTGGATTTTACTGGAGTGCCCTGAGATTCTGCAGGAAGTCTTTGGTTTTAGGACTGGAAGCTATGATTTTAGCTTTAATGGAAGTTTTAAAGCTTGTTAGACTGTAATTTTTTGAAGGAGTTCCTGCTGGTTTCTTTGGTTGTAGGACTGGAGGCTGCTATTTAGCTGTAATAAAGGTTTTAGAGCTTTCTAAGTCGGAATTTTTGAAGAGTTCCTTCGAGCGTAGATGAAAATTTGGTCTTCACCCCTCAAAGCGCTGACGAACCCTCCTCTCTAACTCAGCAAAATCAGAACAACGGGGACGTCTACCAGTGGGGATCCCCAGATACAAAAATGATCAGTCAGAGTAGATATGCCTGACAGAATAGTAATGGCTTCCCTAGTAGATCTGTTGGTCTTCGGGCTGAAACATAAAGAGGATTTGAGGTAGTTAACCCTCTGACCCGAAGCCAGACAATAATTCTGCACAATTGAATGTAAGGAAGCCACATTTTCAATGGTAGCCTGACCCAGAAGAATACAGTCGTCAGCGAAAAGAAGATGGGAGACCGCAGGGCCCATGCTCCCAGCCATAAAAGGGACAATCCTCTGATTCTGCTGTGCCTGATGAAAAGTACGAGAAAGATCATCGCAGCGAGAATGAACAATAAAGGGGATAACGGACACCCCTGCCTCAGACCAACAGTAGAATTGAAAAACTCCATCGGGCATCCATTGATAATCAGAGAAAAAGAAGGCCTCAGAATACAAGCCAAGATCCACTTGATGAACAGCTCCTGAAACCCAAACTCCTGGAGCGAGCGATGTAAGAAAGACCAACTCATCCTATCATAAGCTCTCTCCATATCAAGCTTAACCACCATAAGACAGCGACTCGCTGGGGCTCTTTGAAGATCATGCATAAATTCTTGGGCGATGAGAACATTATCAGAAATAGAGCGTCCTCTAATAAAAGCCCCCTGCTCAATAGAAATTATGCGAGGAAGAACACACCGAAGGCGGCCAGCTAGAAGCCGAGCACATATCTTATATAGAGTGGTGCAAAGGCTAATAGGCCGGAAGTGCTGCGGGAGAGTAGCCTCCGGACGTTTGGGTACCAGAGAAATAAAAGTCCGGTTCCACTCCTGAGGAATGGTCATAGTCTGGAAAGCAGTTTGAATAGCATGAGTAACCTCTCGCCCAACAATTCCCCAATAATGATGGTAAAAAGAAGGCGGAAATCCGTCTGGCCCAGGGGCCTTATCCAAGCCAAGCCCCCAAAGCGCCTCCCGAATTTCCTCCTCAGTTATAGGCATGATTAACATATCATTCTCCTTGATCGATATCTTCTGGAATCAGGAACACAAACAACCGGAGCTCCCTCCCCCTCGACTCAGTCCATCTAGTCCGAAAGAATTGGAAAAGCAAATCCCTAATAGA
>UESW01004232.1:481869-578660 GCA_900491605.1 Calamus simplicifolius | reverse complement strand
TGGAACCTATGAAGCCATTGTTCCGTAGCCATAGCTCTGTCAAGTCTCTCCCAAACTCGAGCCGAACCCTGACGGTTATTACACCAAGTGAATTGGGTCCCAGAGTAACCCAAATCCAACAGCCCCGATGCTCCAATGAAGGATCTAAACTCATTAACATCAGCCAAGGCAGTAAACCGATGCCCACCACGCTTTTCGTTATCCTCAGAGATGCAATTAAAATCACCAGCAATGATAGATGGGAGACCCTGAGAAAGAAGGGAAAGCAGCTCAGACCAGAGGATCCGTCTCTCCCGATAATCCATACTAGCATAAACAGCTGATAGAAGCCAAGGTTCAGAGGACCCCTCAGAGACTACAAGACCTATCTGCTGGTTACACTGATGAAAAGCATCAACCTTAACAGTATCGGCACGCCATATGGCCAACATACCTCCAAAAAACCTTCAACGTCAACCGAATAGGAAGACCAGGACCGAGAAATCTGCCTCCTAAACTGAGCCAGACTATCACCTGACAACCTTGTTTCCAACAGAACACAAATATCAAAATTATGAATCTGCACCAATCTACTAAAGGAGGATCGAAATGAAGGCTTTCGAGCTCCTCTAACATTCCAAATCATGATCTTCATTTACAAGGATGATGAAGTTGGGACCCCTCCCTGGTCCTCCATCATCGCAGTATCAGGTAGGCACCCATTGGATGAGGTGCCCCCCTCAGCTACCAAGGATGGATCAACCTCAGGCTCCTGACTGACGACAAAGCCGAGGAGATTGATCCGAAGACAAGGAACCTGAATTCATAATTACATTATCTGAACCCTTCGAGGAAAGGCCCACCGGCATATTAGAGCAGGACCTAATCACATCCTAAACTCCTTCATGAGAATCAGTCGATATCGTAGAGCTTTTATAGGTCCGGGCTTTACCTTTACCTTTTTGTTTCCCAAGTTTAGAAACAGCCCTAGGGGCCTGATAATCAACTGGTCTAGCCCGCTTAAGGGGACCCAGACATACTTCCTTATTGACCATAGATCCACCTTCCCCCGATAATAATCCAAGCGAGGCAAATGGATTTTTCTTCAAAAGAGGAATGTTCAGACTAATCTCAGCCGAAACACCTGAATCAGTCTTCATCAATCCCTCCGTAACTGTAGCACAACCGGCATGCAAAGGCAAACTCGGCACCATGACTGAATTAGAGAAGCCTTGCGCTGTCTCCCCCACCGAACTCCCAGAAGCCATGGCAGAGGAGCCCCCTACCAAAGAAGAAGACGACTTCCTCATCCTAGCCAGCTTGGCAGGAAGTCTCCAACCTCAGCAGCTTCAGCACCACTCTCAGGAACCGCTGAATTCCTCTGAGATCTCGACCCGCTGCTAGAAGCCCCCGGAGACGACACCACCTGCGACTTCCTTCTCTCATCCCGCTGGGGAGCAGGGGCTTCCCTTCGTTGACAAATTGCTGCTATCCACGGTCCGTAAACAAGGCTGGATGCTGCTCCATCGACTCCTGAACCCGGCTGAGAGCAAGGGCCGCTCAGATGCAATGATCCACAGGATGCACAGATCCCATCCAGATTTTCGAAAGCAAATTGCTGCCAAAAGGGGAGACCAATTCCCTGGATCCGAGCTCCCGGCCTCAGAGGACGACGAAGGTCGACCGGAGACAAGCCCTGGTGAAGCCTCCTCTGCTCTTCGCCACAGTAGAAGCATCCAAACATATGAATTGCCCGGCTGGTTCCAAGATGGCCTTATGAATTCCTCCTTCCAATACTCAATTGGAAGGTTAGGGAGCCGAACCCAAACCAGAGCCGACGGGATAGAATCCGCTGCCGAAGAAATCCGCCCGTCATGGCTCCGAACCCATAACCTGACCATTTACCATCCAAGGACGCTTGAGCACCGTGTCACAGGCTTTCGAATCTTCAAATCGGAACAAGTGGCACCGGAATGCCAGACTGATCGGGGCAATTTCTCCTTGAATTCCCGCTCTTCTGAACTCCCTGATCACCGCCTCTACCGAACCCATTTGTGGTAGGAACGAACCAGAATGGCTCGCGACTGCCAACTCGCTACTTCAGCCTCCAGCTCAGCTGCAGGGACGCGAATGACATCCGGAAAGGATGCTTCCAGCGACGCTACAAACCGTCGGCGATGGAGACGGCGAGACCCATTGAAAGCCGGATCCCATACCCGTCGATCCGAAACCCTGCCAAGCCTTAACCCCATCCGACACCATAGGCAAGGAAGGGACAGCAAGAGGAAACGACCGACGGAGGCTCAGTCGGAGAAGACAGATCGTCGGAGATCGAAGAAGACGACAGACGAAAAATGAATCTTAAACACACTCAGGGAACAGAGATGAAGCTCAGACGCGCACGAGTTTTAAAGCACACCCTTCAAAGAACTATGAAATTGATCAAGGATAATCTCCAACTTTTAACTAATCTTAAACTACCTTTCAATGTCACTGCTAAAAAGTATACAGAATAATATTACATGATCTCAATATTATAAGAAAGATAAATCATAGCAACTTATTAAAAAAAAAACATGAGTAATTGATATTAGAGCTACTTTTCAATATATAAAAATATAAATAAATTATTTTTTTGCTTAAGTATTATTTAGATAATATTTATCCAAAGAAATATAAATTTTTATGTAATTTGGATGAGCCTTAGTTACCCTGCTTTTTATTATTATTTAAAAAATAAAGCCTAAATCCCAACCATTCATCCTCACTGTATAATACCCTGTTATCCTTATACAATACCTCTATGTCCATAGAATTATCATTACTGACCCATAAAAAAAAGCTAAAAGCATCATAAAATTTACCAACTTTTATATCTTCCCAATTACATTCCTTTGTAGCAATAAGATTATAACAAATTAAAAATAATTATAACATCACATAAATCTTACTCTATAAAAAGGTGCCATCTAATGTTCAATTATTTTACTATACTTTTTTATGATAATTTTTACAAGAATAGTTATAGGCTATCTTGAACTTTGAAGTAATTTATTAGAAAAAACAAAAAGCAAAAGACATCCCTTTCGCGTTACCTCAATTTTTTTTTTCTCTTAAAATTTGAATACTAATATTTATGCAATGATCTTACAGTCACAACTTAATGTTGCATCTTGAGAGCCACTTCTAATTGTAAAAACAAAAATTATCCACTAAATTCATAAAATTTAGAGAAAAAAATTTATCAAAATCAAGTCCAGCACATCTATGTAATTGTTTCTAGCCCATTATGCATATAATTCAGTATCTCCCGAGATCTAAAATAATTACCAACTGAAAATATTATGCATATGTTTCAGTGGCCATTTTGTTTCGTATCGATCCCGCTTTAAATAATATAATAATAATAATAATAATAATAATAATAATAATTAATAATTTTTTTAAACATTTTTTAATATTATTTAATCCTAAAATTATGCAGTCAAAGACTAGTCATGTCGTTTCTGGCGCTTTGGGGCCCGCCAACGCCTTCCACGCCTCCTCTGCACACGCGTGATGCGCGTGACCTGAGTGAAGGGCACATTAATAATTTCATATAATCCAAAAAGGCTCCGCTCTTCCCCTTCGCGTCCTCGGAGCGTCGTCGGCATCGAAGCCAACAGCGCGAGTGCGAGCTCCAGCTTGAGCTCTATTTCTCCCCCTCCGTCTCCAATCCTCCAGGAAGCCTAAAACCAGCACCGGTTCGGATGAATGTAGCCCTGGCTCCGGCTCTATTGGCGGTCTCGGCGATATAAGAGCCTCGAGATTTGGCGGGTAGAGCTCTGGGTTTCGGCTCGGGCCGCCGGGGGCGCGCGGTGGCGGGTTCTTGGACGAATCCTGGGTTCCGGTGAGAAATTTCTAGGTATTTTCTGTTGGTTTCTTGAATTCAGCTAAATTAGTAGGTTTTAAGCTTCAAAGTTTGGATTTTACTGGAGTGCCCTGAGATTCTGCAGGAAGTCTTTGGTTTTAGGACTGGAAGCTATGATTTTAGCTTTAATGGAAGTTTTAAAGCTTGTTAGACTGTAATTTTTGAAGGAGTTCCTGCTGGTTTCTTTGGTTGTAGGACTGGAGGCTGCTATTTAGCTGTAATAAAGGTTTTAGAGCTTTCTAAGTCGGAATTTTTGAAGAAGTTCCTTCGAGCGTAGATGAAAATTTGGTCTTCTTCTTTCGGTTTGGTCAAAGTCTCAGTCTTTTGATGCCGTTCTTGGAATTCTTGCTGCGCTTTGTGACCTGTTTTTAGGAGTAACCAAGTGCGTCTTTGTTGGGCAGATAGGAAAAACTCGACTTTGAACTCTGGTGATCAGGAGCCACATTTTATTTGAACAGAACTCTCAATATTTCAAATTTTTCTTGAATTTTATGTCTCGGATTTTGATTTCAAGCTGTTTAGCTCTTTTGCCAACC
Source organism: Calamus simplicifolius (assembly GCA_900491605.1). Taxonomy (NCBI): domain Eukaryota; kingdom Viridiplantae; phylum Streptophyta; class Magnoliopsida; order Arecales; family Arecaceae; genus Calamus; species Calamus simplicifolius. Next base: position 574,235 of record UESW01004232.1, on the reverse strand, counting down.
CTTCGGAGCCCTAGCCTTTCGAGTTTGGTCTTCAATGCAGTGCAATTATTAGTGTGTTTGATTGTTTGCAGTGTCTCGAAGACAACTACTTTCCTTTTTCTTTGATTAAGTTGAGTTCCTGGAAACCTGCAGATTTATCTAACTTCCAGTGCTCTAATGGCTAATCTTTCCAGAAATGATTTCAGGAAAGGAGTATGCTTCTGATGTTTGGGTTTTAGTAGAGAATTTATTTCAATAACAAGACCAAACAATTTTTCCTCTGATGACTTTGGCGTCTTCCATCAACATCTTGTCATTAAGTACTCTATCCACCACCTAATGGATGTCTCTAATGCAATGCGCACCAGGGTGGCGCATTTGATACCCCTACCTCCATTCCAGCTTTACGCTTATTATTTTATTTTTGGTTTTGCTTTTGCTTTCCGCTGGCTCCTTTTCGTTTCTTTTGCTTTTTGGGAAACCAGTGGTTTAAATGCTGCTCTGTCTTGATGTAAGAAAACAAAGGTGAGGTCCTAGTATTGGGTAGAAATTGAACTTCTCTTCTTTGAGAGAAGTTTGGTGGGGCTTTGATTTATTGCCGTGCCTTTTGAGAGAAGGGGCCCAGAAGCTTTACTTTTCTTTGTCTTCTACAAGCTATGTTTTAAGCACTACTGGATTTGCTAGTAAGAGAAATATAGATGTGCTTTTCTTTTCATTAAGAGCATTCTTTCAAAAAAGTTCGGTTCTCTCTTTGAGTGGGTGGTATTATTCCAAAGGGGGACCGTTTTGATATTCACAAATCTTTGGACCAGGTCTAGATGTAGTGGGTTTCAATAGAGGGTTTGACAGCTCAACTAACTCAGCTGTTTTGAAAGTGGATCGGACAATGAACTGGCTTAACATTTGGATCATGGGTTAATCGGTTCGATCGGATAAATTGATTTGATCGGATCGAATAATATTATAATTAATTTTTAATTAATAATATAAAATAATAAAATATAAATACAATTAAATTAAAAATTAAAAAAAAAATAAAAACCGGGTTGACCGGTTCGAAACCCGGCTGGTTCAGTGGGTTTTTTCAATTTTCACTTGGTCATATAAAAGTCAACTTTAATAATAAAATTGGACCGGAATCGATTCTCGGTTGGACCGGTCGGTCCGGTCCGTTTCAAAACATTGATTTTGAGAAACAGTAACAAGAGAATCATCTCTTTTCAACTACTACCCCTAAGGTAGTGACAGCTGAAGTGGTTCACTACCTATGGAAAATGCAAGAAGTACTTCAGCTTTTCCAAATATTCCATGCCACCCAAATATATCACTCCTGCCTCCAATATTGACATTATAGTCTGCCAAACAAAGAGTTTTGTAAGGCCCTTAGCCTGCAATTTGTCTTCCTTAGATATTCGGATTATTTACTTGTGCTTTTTTGCTTGTTGCCAGATTTTCACTTTCTCTCGGACTGACTTGTTTAATTTGTCATAATGATATATTCTTATTTATTTGACCAATTCTCTATGGAACATATCTACAGTTAAAACACAGTATGATTTGATTGTTCTTTGCTATTAGTGCTCAGGCTATATGCTTACCCAATTTTTTTTTCATTGCTCCAACAGGAGAGGAAGAGTTGTAGATCCCAACACGCGAAATTCCTGTTCATTTTTTTCCCATTCAAGAAACTAGACATGGATTATTACCTTAATCATAGATGCTTCTCTTTTGGATCACTTCCTTTTCTTTTCATCCTACTGTGCTTTCTCTCTTCAGCTAGTGGTGACTTAAGATCTGATAAGCAACTTCTCCTTGCCTTTGTTGATGCAGTCCACCATGTCCGCAAACTCAATTGGAACTCCAAAACCTCAATCTGCTCCTCTTGGATTGGGGTAACATGTACAGCAGACCAAACTCGTGTCCTTGCCCTCCGGCTACCAGGGGTTGGGCTCTCTGGCCCAATCCCTGCAGATACACTTGGCAAGCTTGATGCCCTTCAAGTCTTGAGCCTCCGATCCAACCATCTCACCGGAAATCTCCCATTTGATGTCATCTCACTTCCTTCACTGCAGCATCTTTACCTTCAACACAATAATTTATCCGGAGACATACCAGCTTCACTTTCTCTTAGCCTTACCACCCTTGACCTCTCTTACAACTCCTTTACAGGAGAAATTCCCTCTGGAATTCTTAACCTTTCTCGGCTTTCTGTATTGAATCTACAAAATAACTCTCTTTCTGGATCCTTCCCTGACCTCAAACTCCAAGGGTTAAAACATTTGAATGTGAGCTACAACCATCTAAATGGCTCCATACCATTTTCCCTCCAGAAGTTTCCAAATGACTCATTCCTGGGAAACCCTCAATTGTGTGGCCCACCTCTATCTCAATGTTCTGCAGTTCTTCCTTCACCATTTTCTCCTTCCTTGTCACCCCCACCAGCATTCCCCCAAACTCATAAGCAAAGCTCTGGGAAAAAATTAGTGCAGGATTTATAGTTGCAATTGTTGTCGGGGGATTGGCCTTGCTGCTGTTTCTTTTAATGGTTTTATTGATATGCATCTCAAGGAAGAAAGATGGAGAAGGTGGTAGAGGATTGAAGGAGAGGGGTTCCACCATTGAAAAGCCTAAAGAGGAGTACAGTAGTGGAGTTCAATTGACAGAGAAGAATAAGTTGGTTTTCTTTGAGGGCTGTGCTTATAACTTTGACTTGGAAGACCTGCTGAAAGCTTCTGCTGAAGTCCTTGGGAAGGGGAGTTTTGGGACAGCTTATAAGGCTGTTCTTGAGGATGGCACAACAGTGGTGGTGAAGAGGTTGAAGGAAGTAGGGGTGGGGAAGAGAGAGTTTGAACAGCAGATGGAGATCATAGAAAGGGTTGGACAACACCCAAACCTTGTTCCACTTCATGCTTATTACTACTCTAAAGATGAAAAACTTTTAGTTTATGATTACGTTCCTACCAGCAGCTTCTCTACCCTCTTACATGGTATGCTTCTCCAAGACCCTGATGTTCGTATTTATTTAATGTGCTATTTGTTCTATTATGTAGAGGCATGGTTTGATTAATGAAATGTTTGCTGCGCTAAAATTTTGTCCTTTGAATAAACGGAAGTAAGATAATGATACTTATGGCTTATTTAAGATCATTGATATTAAATATAGATTAAAATTTTTAGCACTAGACTTGGCCACGCTTGACAGCATCTTTATTTAAATATAGTCAAGTCTAGATTTGGATGATGAGAAACTCGTATCGATGATCTAAGATATTGGATAAATTTTATAATAATTGCATACAAAAAAATCATGTGATTTGAAGTCCCTAGCTTATACATTAAGATGTAAAAAAAAAATGCATCATTTCATGTTATTTAAACTATTAATTTTTAGATTGCTTGATCTCCATGGACTAGTGGTCTTCAAATCTTTTGTTTTTTTTGGTGGCTAGGCATTTAGAAATGGTAGATTACATCCATTAGCTCAAATTATTAATATGGAATCTCATGGTTTAATGTAGACCAATCTAAGTAGACCGTCCACTCAAGTTTAGCCAAATTATTCTCTCTTTATTACATATACACACACATATAAGCGCGCGCGCGCACGTGCGCACGCGCGCGCGCGCACACACACACGCACATATATATATATATATATATATATATATATATATATATATATATATATATATATATATATATATATATATATATGAGATAGACTTGGTTACATTCATGTGTAGCTAAAGCCCAAATCTGATTGATGCTACTACCATTAGATCCATATCAATTTCAAAGCCAAAAAGCCACCCATTAGTTATTGTTAGCTGCTTTAAAAAATGTCAAAATAAAAAAAAAAATAAACAAAAATAGGTACAAAATAAAGACAAACATGAAGGAAGTAAGCACTAAGTCTTTCGAGGGTGCCAATAAACACTTATCTCAAGGAATAAATATTAAAATGCCCAAAATAAACAACTATTTTGAATCGATAAATTCCTAGTGTAGGTGGTAAACAGAAATGCTATAGAAATAAACAGAAACTATTACATCGGGAATGAGGTGTGTTGTGCCCCTCCCTCCCTCCCTGAGGAATGAGGTATATGTAGAGGCTAGACACATTGCATGCAAGCATTGACTATGCATCCCATCTATCCTTTTCCATAAATATGCCTCATTTTTTGGGACACAACACATATCCAATAGTTTATTTTTATTTATTACCCAAACTAGGTGTTTATTTTTATTCTTCATTATTTTTATTTATTACCCAAACTAGGTGTTTATTGGTTTCAACAAGCTGTTTATTTTGGACATGCTAGTGATTATTTGTGAGAGATAAGTGTTTATCGTTGCTCTCAAAATAGTTAATGTTTACTTTCATCATGTTTGTATTTATTATTTACTCGTTCCTATTTATTTTTTATCTATTTCTATTTATTTCATCATTTATTTGAGTGTCAACTTAGTCCTGAATAGAACAGAGTGGAGGAAGCAAATTCATGTAGCCGATCCCATGTAGTTGGGAAAAGGCTTAGATGAGTTGAGTTAAGGAGATGTGATGTATAAATTTAAGTCTGGTATCCTACTAACTTTGAAGACTAAGAGTAATGCCATATAATGCCTAAAATGCATGCATGAAATATTGCCATGTTGGAGTACAAGACTACAGTTTTTAAGGTGGTGTATCTTGTTCAATACCTTTGGAATGGGAATTCTAAGGTGTAGAGGTGATGATGGTTAGCTATTTGGTGAACCCTTAGGGTTAAGAGTTGGAACTGAATAATTTAAAAATCAGAAGTATGAAGATATGGTATTATTGAAGATCCATATATTTATTTTCATATCCATTTGGACCTCTCAATTTAATTTCGTAGCTTATTGTCATAAAAATAGCCATGGCTGACAAACCTTGTGCCAACCATATGTCTAGAAGGCACCAGTTTACCAAGCTAGTGAACTCTGTTGGTAGTTGCACCAAAGACTCAGGTTCAAACTAATGTTCACTTGGGGTTAGCAGCCTATAGGAGTTTCCAACTTAAAAAAAAATATATAATAATGTAGGTTCAGTCAGCTTTATGGGTTGACCATTCATATCTTTTCACTCTTTCTCTCCCCGGTCTTGCAGATATCATCATTATATCTATTCAGATTACTTTTAAGATTGTATTAGGTATGGAGTGAGGTAGCCATGTCTTAGACAGACCCTGGTGACAAACTTTGTTAAACTGTTTCTTTGTACTCTTTTTTGTATTAGTCTTGAGAGTAGTGATTTGTAAATGTGGATGTCGATGTGGTCCAATGCACTTGCATAAATTAGAAACTCGCTTGTGTAATAAATTAAACGATAATAACTTTGGAAGCTGAAATTAGGTCATAGATCATGTGGACCTATGCTTTAATATGTTATCCAAGCACTTATTGATAAATCTCAAGTCATATAATATTATTTGCTGCTAGTATGAGATGCTTCGGCTAGCCACTCTTCCATCTGCATTTGAGTTCAAAGATGGACATTGCGGAAGATTATTTGTTAATGCAAATATAACTAGTAGCTTCATGTCATGTTATTTCGAATGTGGACAGGAAACAGGGGCACTGAAACGACTCCACTGGACTGGGACTCCAGAGTAAAAATAATACTTGGAACAGCACATGGCATAGCGCACATTCATTCCGAAGGTGGTCCAAAGTTTGTGCATGGCAACATCAAATCCTCCAACATCCTTCTCAGTCAAGACTTTAACCCGTTTGTCACTGATTATGGCCTCTCTCCTCTTATGAATCCTCCTGCCAACCTGTCCCGTGTTGTGGCTGGCTACCGTGCACCTGAAACCATAGAGACTCGAAAGGTCACCCAGAAGTCTGATGTCTATAGCTTCGGGGTCCTCCTGCTTGAGTTGCTCACTGGGAAATCTCCACTTCAGTCCCAGGGGCATGATGACGTTGCTGATCTACCGAGGTGGGTTCAATCCGTGGTCCGGGAGGAGTGGACTGCTGAAGTCTTTGATGTGGAGCTGATGAGGAGTCAGAACATTGAGGAAGAGCTGGTTCAGATGCTTCAGATTGCCCTCAGCTGCGTTTCAAGGACACCAGAACAACGACCAAGAATGGATGAGGTCATTACGATGATTGAAGAGATCCGGCAGTCTGGCTCGGAAGCATCGCTAGGTGAGGGCAAACCGAAGGATTCCAATGTGCAAACGTCGTGAGGAGTCGAGGGAGACGCGTGATGTTTCTTATGGACTGTTGGTTTGAATTAGCTTGGCAGCTTTTTAATCATGCAAGGGTGCTTGAGTTTATGCATGGTGGGCTGCTTTGCACGCAAGAGTTGCTCGGAGCCACTTTACCATATCTTTCATGTCGTATTATTAGACTTGGTGGTTGTTTGACAACTGTGGCATTAGTTCTTAAATAATTTGATTGGTAATTTTCCTGGTTTATCGAAGGAGGGAGTTTCTGGTTGTTCTAGCAAGAGAGAGGAGGGCAGGGCATTGATATATAGTTAAATGACAACTGCTTCCGAAACGCCTGCAGTACGGACGATGTTTTATGAACATCTCTGCAAATTTACAAATATTCGTAGGGTAAAAAAGCCAACCTTAGCAACGCTGTTCTTCGCTCGCATGCAAACTCCCACCACCATCACCATTAACTTCTGTTTAATTTTAATATCATCGGTGCGTCAGATACGCTTTTATTTTTTATTTTTATTTTTTTGCGGTCCCACAACGGGAGTTATTCGAAAATCCAAACATTTTAATGGACGTTATTAAACAAGCGGACAAGGAATGAAATCTCCACCACGAAGTGTCCGTTAAGCGTCAGGGTCCAAAGGTAAATCTTGTTCATCTACCATTCAATTTCTAGTGTTATAAATAATATTAGTATGAAAAAAAAAATCTATTGATTTAAAAAATCCATAAGTATTCTTCCCAGTAACTCAATCTCAAGCGGTTTACCTGCCCGATTTAGAATTGTTATTGGTTCACCAAATCAGCGCCACTGACATACCTGGCTACAAAAGAAATCAAGCGGAATGGCGCCCCTGTCAACGGAGCGTCTGCGAGTGGAACCTCTAGTGGTTTCTCATTATTCTTCATTCGTTGCAAATCGTCCTCGTGAATTTGGATTTCATCCACGGGAACTGGGACGATATCTTCACTAATCCTTGGCCCATCCAATCCTAGAGGCTGTGCCGATTGTACTTCAGGATCCGCAACAAAGTCCTCGACGCCATTGCTAGCGATAAACCTCTCTTGATTTCCCTTCTCCATGTTATCTGTGGAAGTTCGCACTTGGGTCACGTCATGATTAAGCACAAGGATAGAATGTTCAGTAGAAGAAGCTTGCTGATTTGGCTCCACGTATTGTTCAGTCACCTGAGCAACAAATCATGGCCAACTTGCTAAGCAGACAAACTATTCAAATTATAAGTGGAAAGTAATTGATACTGGAGGATCTACTTTTGAGCGATGGGCAATCATACAGAACTTCACAGTTCAAGCAGAGATCATTGTTTCACACTCTACTGGCAAAGCAGACGCTGGTGAAGAATCAGATGCTGAGAAAAGAAAGGACGAAACACTCGAGTGTACTTACCAATACCAACATACTTTTAAAAAAACACGAAATATTTAAAGAAACTTCTGTTGTGAAAAATAAAAAAATATGTGCATCAAGAAAGCAGCAATGGGGAAATACTATGAAATTCCAATTGTTACCTTTCCAGCAAGCTCTCCGTTCCCAGTGTCAGGTTTCTTGATTAATGCATTAGCTGCTTCTATTTGGTCCAGTGATTTTACCTCTTCAGGAAGCTGCATTGAACACAAGACAATCTTTATCTCTTTAGCAGCCTCATGGTAAGAAAAAATTTTAAAAACCCACATTTAGCCAATCAGGGATAATCTCTATAAACATTGCCGACATAGATATAAATATCAGGGAAACTAAAGCTTGACAAGTACTGAACAGGAACCACCAAAAGACACCTGCAGTTAGGGTTATCTTCTTCCCAAATTAATTGACAATTGAGCCTTGCCGTACGGTCAAATTCTGATGGCCCTAGCTGCCATCTTTAGCCTTTTTGTCACAAAAAAAAGGAGGAAAAGAAAAAAAGCCTGGCACTTTGATAATTTACAATCATAATGTCAATAAGCCACTAAACTTCTTTGTAAATTTTATAATCTATTGTTTCATATAAATTTTCAACTTATGTAAAAGGAAAGAACTACAGCTCTGACTTCAGATATATTTTCTCAAGAAAACAGGTCAAACTTCAGAGTTTCCAGAGTTTACAAAGTTGATTATCACAAAGAATGAAAGAGAAGAATTCACAAATTAATTTTCATAACATATCGTCAACCAGCGAATTAGAGTTGTATATTCACAAGAAGACATTTCATGCCAATTAGATTTGAAATAATAAACAGTTCCCAAAACATTTGTCAGAGTTTTAGTATCCTAAGATCAGAAACCCATCAAATTGGTTCGTCTCCTCCGTTGCTCCTCTCTCAACCACTCAGAACCAATCCCCTCCCTCTCTCTAGAAAGCCAATTTGCTCTGCAAGAAAGGATTACATCGGCTATTTTTTCCAGAAAATCTTTAATATTAAATTTGAAAAGATTAACACACTCAGCAAGCGGAATACGATTTTGTTTCCAATTTACTGAACATCAAAAATTACATTTTGTTGATGTGGCTATTGCTTGTCACTTTGCAATGCTGCCAACTTGCATAATAAGGTACAATCAAATTAGAAGGCCATTTATGTCAAATAAAATTTTGGATGGACCTAGTTAAAAAGTACGATCTTATTATTTTTACAAAATATTCCGAAATAGATCAGTCAAAGATGGATCAGTGTTGAACAGAGTAGAAGCCCAGACTTCCATGGCAACTAATAAGAAAGTAATTTTTCACAGAATGAACAAGTTTCTTTCCTTTGAGTTCTGACAAATACATGTGGATTTGGCAAATTTCAAGTACATAAACCCAACAAACTAATAAAGCACTTGCAATTGAGTAGGCAGAAAATAACCTTTGTCACGTCCACTTTGGAAGTTGCATAGAAAGAAGCTTCCCTTTCAAGGCATTGTATCCGTAATTCCAATCCTGATACACTTTCCACTAACTGTTGGCTTTCTTGAAGAATATTGCTTCTAGATTCTTCCAACTCCTTTACCTGCCAGGCTTTGTTATTTAATAGTCATATCAGAAACATAGGCAGTAATGTGGTTGAGTAACTTATTGTGTTGATGCATGATGTGTGCATGGCAAGATACTTTTGTTGGGTGTTAAAGGCTTAAAGCAATGATGCACGCACCAAGACCTACCAACCTACCAAGTGTTACGGGAACTCAGCTGTATCAATATGTTTTAGCCCAGGAATTTTTCTCACTCCAAATTTACATCTGAAATCAACCAATTTGATAAGAGATGGCCACATTATTATCATGTTCAGTGGACTGGCTAACTCAAGCTAGGATGGATTACACAAAAAATAATTCTTGTTTTGAAAATTGTTGTTTTGGTTTATGCTACAAATATCTGATGAAGATTCACCATGCCAGAATAAAATAGAAGAATGAAATATAAGGAAAATTCTAGCCTGAAAAGCTACAGGAACAATCACTGCAGAATGATTTTAAGACTCAGAAACTGATAATGAAAAAAAAAAAAATTGGAAAGCAGAAATATCATGGAAAATTTACTATAAAATTATTAATATTACCCCTGCAACATATGCAAGTACAACCAGAAAAGTGTAAATTAAGTGGTGCCTAATCTCTCAAGGTCAAGGCAGATCATATTTGCTCGCTAGAAAAAAAAACATGTTAGTTGTATCAGATTGCTGGAAAATATTTGTCAGCTGACAGGAGGATAAAGTAGATGTAAAATCTGGAGGGAAGGTAACATACAAAAGCTGATGCTCAAGCCCTGTGTGCTTTGTCTGTTAAATTCTCAACAATTTAATTAGCATCCTATTCTCATGATATTTTGGTGCTAAAAGTAGAATACCAAACCTACATCCAACCAAGAGGTAGAACTTTGCACCAATTTAAGAAATGATTTAAGATATTATTGCCATGAATTTCTACAACTTAGCCATTCATAATAGTCTTTGCAAAGTGCTACAGTAAGAGCTTTTTCATAGTACTCAGCTTGTCAAATATCATATATCTATCCCTTCTTTTAGTTCAGGAAAATTGTAAGCATATAGCTTATCTGCATATATGGTAAAGATACAATTCCAATGATATTGCAGCTGCCAAAATAAAATATAAATATGGCACCTATTGTTGTTTCAGCCAGTTTTGGCCAAAACTTGACCAAAACTAGTCAGTTTCAGCCAAAATTGATCAAACTGACCCAAACCTGTAATTGGGGTCATTTTCAGTTCCGACTCCACCCAAACTGATCCATTTAGCTGAAATGGATTGATTTCAACCAAAGCTTAAAACCTTGGTGGAGTCAAAGTTGATGAAGCTACCATCAAGAAGGATGGTAGAACAAGGACAATGCCCTTATAAATAAAGGAATCCTGTGATTAAGCTTGAGCAAATTATTGGAAGTTATTGGTAAGGCAAGCATGAGTAAAAAGAACATTACCTGTAGCAAGAACAAAAACAACACCAAGCCCCACAAGATAGCTATGGTACATATTTTTCTTCCAAGCAGATCTAATTGAAGTTATCAATCCATGAAAGTCATCTTATCAAAATAAAAGTAGGCCTAAGAAGAAGCATTTGTTCCTTATGGAGATGATAAGGTCAATGCACAACCAAAAGCTAGAGCAGAGGATCCAGCCTTCTCAAACCAGTTCATGGAACTTGAACAAAATCATAAACAGCAAAGCAAAGCTGACAATTTTTTTCTTAAGGTGATAAAAGATCAAGGGATTGTATTTGTAAGCCCTCTATTGTATATATTTCACAAAGATGTGTATCCAAATCAGGAAACTCTACTAATTTTTTTAATTAAAAAAAATCTTGTAGTCAATGCAAGGTTCTTGCACAAATCCTGAGAGAACTACCAGGGTCCAGGAACTTGTATGCATTAAGATGCCATTAATGCAGGTTTTATACCTATAAACATGCATGTGCCTACTAGGAACTGTCTTCAAGAAGAACCACAGGATCCTGGTCTGTGCATCCTACTGCAATAATCTTCTTGATCATAGTCTTTTCCCAAGTCAGCTGACTTATTAGAACTCTACAGGTAATGATATGAGTGGATGGAATAAAGAAAGAATCAAATAGCTTAAATGATTATAGCTCTAATCTAACTTTTTAAGAGATGAAGCATTGCCAATGGATATTAAGAAGTGCACATTTTATTCAAGCAACCACATCTAATACTCATGGAGATTAAACTGTATGAAGCAATAAAGACACAATTGTTGGGTCAAATGAGATTTGTATCTGTGGGGATAGAAGAATATCACCGAAAAATAAATTCAGAAAGGACCAAATGATAAAGAAAAGATATAAAATTGAGTGTTTAAAATCCTTAAGTAGAAATTTACATGGAAGGAGGTAATAATACCCCATTAAACTTTCTTATCCATAGAATGATAGTAGCACAAGGCAATAAACTCTCACCTCTGTTTATGCATTTGCTTGTGTCTACACAGTATTTTAGCTATCATACTAAGTATCTAATATGGAAAAGAACACATTCAAAACCTCATTGTTGGATTATCATGCCATTTTCCCAAAGGAAAGATGTAGCCTTCCATCTAGAGATTTACCTTGTGCTGCATTACTACCATGCAAGGAATTAAAAAAAAAAAAAAGCTCAAGAAAAATCAAGTTGGTGAGACGTGCACCATAAAGCAATAATATGACAGTGGGGAGAATGCTTAACCACAAATCTTATTATATAACCAAATTGGAACAGGGGATAAAGGAAGCGTACCTGCATTTGTAAATTAATGTTGGTATCCTCTAGTCTAGCAACCATTTCCCTGATTGAAGTCTAGATAACCCAAAAATAACTCAAAATTATAAATATAACAAATAAGAATATTTAGGAGCTCTGTAGATGGAAACAAACTATACAATAATATATATATATGAAATAATTTTCTAGACTTATGCATTTTGATAAAAAAAATGGTGGTCTAGTGCACAAGGCTCTCGATGTTGCAAGATTTGAGAGATCAAATATACACAACCTTACCCATATGTAGAGAGATTATTTTTTTGTTTTAAACTAACTGCCCCCTTGTCAGAATGGATAAACCTTATTGTTTCATTAGGGCTCATCTTTAAAATGTATGTATTTTGTTAAGATGAGTAAATAAGCAACACTAAAAATGACTAGCAAAGTTGAATTCTAAAATCATCATCATTTACAACAAAAAGATTTGTAACCCTAAGAGGCAAGAAGGCAATAGACTTAGCTCTTGTCAACTCTCAATTCCAACTCTAGAAAACACTCATTTCTTATCTATTGATTTGTTTTCTAGTAGGACAAGATTGGATTATACAGGTAATACAATGTACAAGATGTATATGGGAAGGTAAGAATCCACATAGATACCTCCTCTATCCCTTTTGAGCTTGTCACATGAAAATAAGTCCTCAGCTCTCTTGTTTATTGTACAGATGCAAATATCAAAGGTTCAAGAATAAACCACATTGAAGGTAGTTGAAGTCTGAGAAGAAAGAGGGAGAGAGAAAGGAGATAAAGACTGAAAATTAATCAGCTTGATTATTCTCTCAAGCTTAATGGGTATATAAACTGAATGTTTGATACAAACTAAGAAGTAAATATTTACAGAAAAGAAACAATATATATTTACAAATTCTAGCCTGAAATCAGGGAGTGAATCAAATCAAGGAATTGATATCTCAATCAGCACAAATCAGGAGTGAATCTTCAGCATCAGGGAGTGAATCAAATCTGGGAGTTGATATCTCAATCGACACAAATCAGGGAGTTGATATCGAGTTGATATCTCAATACTCCCCCTCAAGCTGGAGCGTATATATCATATGCTCCTAGCTTATTACAAATATACTCGATCCATGGTCTTCTTAAATCTTTAGTAAGAATGTCTACCAACTGATCATTTGAATTCACAAAACTAGTAACAATGCAACCGGATTCAATCTTCTGTTTGACAAAATGACAATCTATCTGTGTTTTGTTTATTCATGAAAGACCAAATTTGAAGCAATATGGAGTGCCACTTGATTATCACAAATCAATGTCATTGGACTAACATCTCCACACCTTAATTCTTGAAGTAACTGTTTTAACCAAACAAGTTCACAAGTAACTAAGGCCATAGCTCGATATTCTGCTTCTGCACTTGACTTGGCCACAACATCTTGCTTTTTGCTTTTCCATGATATTAGGTTTCCTCCAATAAAGGCACAATAACCTGAAGTAGATCGTCTATCTGAAGGAGAACCTGCCCAATCAGCATCTGAATACCCAATAATCTGTGTATGTCCTCTATCTTTATATAACAAACCCTGTCCTGGAGCTCCTTTGATATATCTAAGGATGCGTATCACTGCATCCCAATGACTATTACATGGGCTTAAAGAAACTAGCTAACCACACTAACTACAAAGGAGATATCTGGGTGAGTGATAGTGAGGTAATTGAGTTTTTCGACTAATCTCTGATATTGTTCAGGGTCTTTTAGTGGCTCCCCCTGTCCTGGAACAAGTTTAACATTTGGATCCATAGGAGTTTCAACGGCTTTACAATCCAACATCCCTGTCTGTGCCAAAATATCTAAGGCATATTTTCTTTGTGAAATAGCAATGTCTGTACTGGACTGAGCCACCTCAATGCCTAAAAAATATTTCAATTTTCCCAAATCTTTAGTCTGAAAATGACTAAAGAGGTATTGTTTGAGTTGAGTAATTCCTTCATGATCATCACCTGTTATGGCAATGTCACCCACATATACTATCAAATAAACACATTTGCCATGAGTTGTATGCCGATAGAACACTGAGTGATCTATTTCGCTCCTTTACATTCCAAAATTTGAATAATAGTACTAAATCTTCCAAACCATGCCCTTGAGGACTGTTTCAAACCATAAAGAGATTTTCGCAGTCGACAAACTAACTCAGACTCTCCCTTAGCAACAAAACCTGGTGGTTGCTCCATATAAACTTCTTCTATTAACTCTCCATGTAAAAAGGCATTTTTAATGTCCAGTTGATGAATACTTCAATGGTTCATGACAGCAAGAGAAATAAGAAGCCAGATTGAGGCAATTTTGGCAATTGGAGAAAAGGTATCCTCATAATCAAGGCCAGAAACTTGAGTATATCCTTTGGCAACCAAACGAGCTTTTAAGTGATCTATCTTGTCATCAGGACCAACTTTGACTGTATAAACCCACAACAACCTACCGCGGATTTTCCAAAAGGTAATGGAACTAGCTCCCAAGTATTATTATCGTGAAGAGCTGACATTTCCTCAACCATAGCCTGTTGCCAACCTGGATGTTCCTATGCTTCACTGGCACTTTTTGAAAGAGGCATAGTGGATAAATTGGATATAAAAGCATAACATGAAGGGGACAGACGATGATAACTTAAGAAATTATAGATTGGATGAGGATTATGAGAAGAGTGAATACCTTTTCGGATAGCAATAGGAGTGGGTTCTTTTGTTTGAGACATGACCGGTGTTGAAGAAGCTGGTAGGAAAGATGATGAGTCACTTGGAGTATCTAACTGGTTTGTACCTGCAAGTGAAACATCAAGAGGTGGCGGTGTGATGGAAAAAATAGGGATCGAAAGAGCTTCTATTATGCCAATTTGGTTTGTGGTTGATAAAAAATAAGGGAATGTCTCGAAAAAGGTTACATCTGCTGAGATAAAATATTTGTTATTTATTAGGTCATAGCATTTGTAACTCTTATGTTGGCGAAAATATCCTAAGCAGACACACTTAATAGATTTAGGATAAAGCTTATCCTTACCAGGGGTATGATTATGAACAAATCAAGTGCACTCAAACACACGTGTAGAGAGAGGGTAAGATGTTGACCGGGGAACAAATAGAATGAGGATTCTGATTTTGCAAAACTGATGAAGCATCCGATTAATTAGATAACATGCAATTAGGACAGCATCCCCCCAAAAATGAAGTGGTACATTATGATGGATGAGCATAGTTCGGGATGTTTTAATGAGGTATCTATTCTTCCTTTCAGCCACACCATTTTGTTGAGGGGTATATGCACAAGAAAATTGGTGAATAATTCCCAGAGAAGCCATGAATTCCTGAAAAGGAAGAGACATACTCTCGCGCATTGTCACTGCATAAAATTTTAATTGAAACACCAAATTGATTCTGAATTTCAGCACAAAAATTTTGAAAGATAGCAAGCAACTCAGATCTTGATTTTATTAGAAACAACTAATGTAACGAGAATAGTCATCAATAAAAGTAACAAAGTACTGAAAATCCAAGTTGGTACTAATATGACTAGAACCCCATATATCAGAGTAAACAACAATAAACATAGAGGATGATCTATTATTTAATTTCTTAGGAAAAGAACTACGGGTATGTTTTCCAAGTTGACATGACTCGCATTCAATGGAAGATAGTTTTGAAACACCAGAACCATCTTCTGAAGTTTGGAGAAACTAGGATGACCCAAACGGTTATGAAGAAGATCAATTGAAGAAGCAGAAGTAAAGGCGGTAGGACTGACAGGACAAGTGAAATAATATAATCCATTTGACTCATGACCTTCACCAATCATCTTCCCCATACTCCAGTCATGCACAGAAGCATAATGAGAATCAAAGATTACTCTACAGTTAAGTTGTTTGGAAAGTTTACTAATGAAAATTAAATTGTACTGACAATCTTGAGCATATAAGACAGAAGCTAAAGGAATTGAGGATAGAGGTTTAATTTCTTCTACTCCTTTAATTACTGTTTGAGAACCATTAGCCAAAATGACTGTAAAGGAAATAGGTGAAGAGTGAAGAGTAGAGAAAATGTTTCTATTACCAGAGATATGATCAGAAGCACCAAAATCAAAGATCCAAGATCCACTAAATGAAGATTATATTGGCAAGCAAAAGAATTACCCGGTTGAGCAACAGAAACCATAGAAGAAGATGACTGATGTTTCAATGCTTCTTGATACTTTAAATATTCATCATAATCAGCACCAGTAAATGTAATTGAATTCGACCCCTAAGCTTGGACAGTTGGTACAGGAAGAATCACATCTCCTTGAGATTGAGCCATATGAGCAACAGATCGATTATTCTGAGTATTCCTTGAGGTTTTCCACGAAGGGCCCAACAAATGTCACGTGTGTGACCTCCCTTATCACAATAAGTACAGTGAGACGTGAATCCTTTCCCTTTCCATTTTTCTTACTGGCTATTTTTCTGTATGGCTAGTACAGATAATTCAATTTCAGTTTTAGTAGAGAAAATTCGAAATAATTGAGCAAACACTTCTTTGAGAGTAGAAATGATTGGAATGGCAAGAATTTGATCTCGTATTGAAGTCAAATCTACCCGCAGCCCTATTAAGGTTAACACCATAAAGAATTTGCCTCTTTGGTTCTCCTGCTCAGTAATGCTTTCAGAGAAAGGCATAAGAGAATTAAATTCATCTTTTAGTGTTTCAACTTGGCCTAGATAACTAACCATATCTTGAAAGCTTTGCTGCATATGGACAAGGTCAGATACAACTTTATAAATTTGTTGAATATCATTAGTATATAGTGTCTTAGCCTTAGTCCAAACTTTGTAACATGTTTTGCAAGACTAAAAAAGAGTCAATAATTTTGACTCCAGAGAATGCCACAACAGACTACATAATCGTGCATCAATCTTAATCCATGTAGCCCTATTCTTTTCTTCAATATCAGAGGCATTTTTTTCTAAGTGATCACTATATCCTTGTCCCATAAACAATAATTCAACAGATGTTGTCTATGAAACATAATTATCACTGTCTTGTAATTTAACAGTGGTGATGGCTGAAGAACTAGAAATAGATAAGATAAAAGGTTTTAAGGCACCCAAAATGTCAGCCATTATTAAGAAAGGCTGAAATGCCGAAAAACAGAGGTTGCTTTGGAGATCAATCACGGAAGCGTTCTAGCAAGGAGCCGCCTTAGCACTCCAGTGCTAAGTCAGCCTCTCCAAAGTTGCGCGCCCAACGATAGGGTAAGGTTAGCCGCATGCTTCCTCCTTCCCGAACACCCCCAACGCAGGCCTTGGCCGCGCCGCTCGATTGGCTATGGCGCTCTTCAAAACACACGGCAGTTGAAAAATTGAACCAAGGTACTACTAGTAGCCTCCTCTTAGATCAACCCTGATATGCCCTATGTCCGTTGGAGAAGGATCCGAGGTACTACCAGTAGCCTCCCTCTAGATCACCCTTAAGTTAAGCATAATAAAGGCCAAGCAGATAGGAACAAAGAAGAAAAAGAAAGAAAAACGAAGAACCACTTAAGGCTCTGATACCATGAGAAGGAAAAGGGAGAGAGAAAGGAAATGACTGAAAATCAATCAGCTTGATTATTCTCCCAAGCTTAATGGGTATATAAACTGAATGTTTGATACAAACTAAGAAGTAAATATTTACAGAAAGGAAACAATATATATTTACAAATTCTAGTCTGAAATCAAGGAGTTGATATCTCAATTAGCACAAATCAGGGAGTGAATCTTCAGCATCAGAGAGTGAATCAAATCAGGAAGTTGATATCTCAATCAACACAAATCAGATAGTTGATATCGAGTTGATATCTCAACAAAGGCAAAACTGCAAAAGTTGAGCCAGTTGTTTCAACTTTCAAGTGTGATGCTTGAAGTGGTCTATAAGAGGATTTTAATTACCTATGCTCCAATAGTCAAGACATGATGAAAGCACAAATAATCCCCTTACAGATACGAGCTTTTGTCAAGAAACTAATGCAAATATTAATCCTACCTGCACCCATAAGGAGATTGAGGAAATCATGATTTAGATCAAAATGTTCATAAAAATTAAAATTCACATGTTATAAGCACATTAAGACAACAACTTGGATTTAAGGCAAATTTGAATACATCTTTTAAAGTTTAATTCATGGTTCATCATCTTAATGTCAAAGGGCATACTAGTAAAATTCTAACACAATACCAATACACCTAGTACAAGAGCATATCGAATGTCAATACACCCTCCATATTGGTACCGGTACAGTACTAGTACGACATTGTACCAACCGGTATAGCACACCATGGCTTTATGAAATAAAGATAATTCAGGTTTAGTTTAGTAGACTCAATTAAAAACTAATCAACAATAGGTGCTAAGCATTTCTTCATTTTTGGAGTTGTGCTTAACAAACCCATCATTTCCTTCCTTGATATTGCCTATCAATCACTGAGAAGTTATGGCTGATATTGGATATAATTTTACTTATTTCCAAAATTAAGGAAAAGACTGAAAACAAGGTGTCATAATGGTGGCAATTTGCATGACTTATTATTTGCGAAAGTTATCTTCCTGGAGTTTTGTATGAGTTGTGCAGAGTTGGAGATCTTTAGTTGAGATAATTGCTAAAGCAACTAGGAAAGCATATTCCCGAAGAAGCTGGGAAGATACATGCTTAATGCTCAAGCAAAGATGAACTTGAGGGAAATAAAAGGTGCCAGATTATGTTGTTGTTTATAATTCAAGGGAGTGTTTGGCTAGATAGGATGTTTTAGGAATATTGCAGGAATACATACAACAACCAGTGGGAAATACTATTGGCATCCAATAGTTCTATTGTTTTTGGAATTTACGAGATCAAACAAAATTTATTATTAAAAAAAAAAGAATCTGGTGGAGCTAAGGCCAATGAAAAGGAAAAGGACTTCAATGGGTCATGATTTTGAACCTGAACTCTAAAGTCACGTTTTGATTCATATTTAGTTATGCTATTTTCAGATTGCAATAAGATTTTTCTTAAGAATTTTTGGGATTCTATAGAGACGTAATGGATGCTCAAATAGCTAAGAGCACCCAAATAAGTTTGCTTAGTTTCCTTTCAGAGTCCTAATTGGACTGAAAAAGTGGGAAGTGTTTCCCTTCTTCCTTTTCTCTATTTTTCTTATATCTTTATTTCTTCATTATCTTTTTTCTTCTCCTTTTCTTTTCTTTCACCTTCTCCTTGCATCTTCTTCTCAAACTCTTTTGTTCTTCCCTAGATTTGCTCAAAGTTTATCCTTAATCAGATGAGGCCAAGGATAAGAGGAGTAGCAGTGGTATGGTTGAAGTGAGGGACTAGCAGGCAGAGTCAAGGCAATGTGAAGACCAAGGCAAATTGGAAGGGTACAGGCAGAACAGTGCAGGACGAAGATGGAGCCAAAAGGGATCAGCAAGAGAGATAGACAGGTCTGAATACAAAGCAAAAAAAGTGAACCACCATACTTAATGGAAAATGCACAACTTAATGTTTGAGATTAAAAAAAAAAACCATGAAGAAACTTTCTCTACAGCAGATCAACCCATCAGTTCAGATATTCAACTTGATAATGTCTACAATGTAACAGGAAACAATATATACAGGACATGTCAAATCCAAACAATTACCTCCTTTAATAACCAGATGCCCTTGATGTCCTCTATGTTCTTGACTCTGTCCTCTAAGATGACCTGTTCAAAATCAAATTAGCATCATATCTGCTCCAGAAACAATTTTCTGTCGAGCCCAAAAGGAATAGTGAAACATTGAAATTATTCATATGAACACATAAAATAACAATCGTTACCTTGCATTGATCTTTGTTTTACATGTTAATCTTTCAGGAAGTTGATAATGATGAGCAGCACAATGCCATGCTTTATTTCTTACAACAAGACAATATCTCAACGGATTTTGGGTATTCAAAGCAATATGATTATGCAAAAACATGATAAAAGTTCTCTTTAATGGTCTAAGACAATTCTTTTTCACCCCATAACTGCCAATGTTTATCTTCTAACCGCCTCTTATCTCATTGGTTTAGCTTCTATCACCTAAGCATCAGATTCACTTCAGCAATAGAATCTTGTAGAAGTCATAAAAGTACTACAATAAATCCAGGGAAAAAAAACTGATGTATTCAAGCACCTCTACAATCATCTTATTGCTGCCACAATGTCTATAAGCACAAATTTCACTTAATATCATGTCAAACATAAATTTGCATAATATGTTGCATCTACTGAGCTTACTTACCGAGAAAACAATGCATCTATGAAATAAATTGTATCCACCATTGGATAGATTATTTCAGGTGTGCGCATGATCCCAATAGATACAGGCATCTAGAAGCTACGTACATAATAGGTTCATTTCTCTCAACATCAAGTTAATTAGCTCCCCACTAAATTAACCATATTTAAATAAATAAGTGGTTGATAATGATAATGCAAACACCTACCTCCTTCTGTATCACTGAATCATTTCCAATCTGCAAATCGTTGACTTTTGCCTCCAAGCTAGCCTGCATTGATAGAAAGAGGGGGGAGGAGGGAGTTGATAGACAAATTACTTGCTGCAATTAATTTTGTTGCCAAACAAAACACAGAGAAATGGAAAGGACAGAGAAAAAGGTATCAAGAAAGCCTTGAATGATCCCTATTCATCACTTCTTGTGCTAATCAATCTATGTGTTTCTTGTTTTTTTTCTAGCAAAAAAAGAACATAATAATATGTAATAGCAATTACCTCTTTTTGGAAACAACAATCTACTTTATTTTGCAAAACTTCAATTTTCTCTTCGAAGTTGACCTGTAAATTTTACAATTACGTGTGTCAAATGCCTTAGTGCCAGAGTTATAGCCAAAAATATTATTTCTATAAAAACGATGTTAAAGTGCATTAATCTGCATTGGAGAAAGTATGCATGTATATGTCTTAAGTGAGTCCAGTCACCTACCTTCGAATATCAGTTAAATCATTTTCCTTCTTTTCTGGCAAGTATTATCCTAGTGCACCCACCCCCACCCCCCAAAACACAAAAACAAATAAATATAATAAAAAAAACAGTGCTTAACATATTTGGTGGAAAAGTGGGAAAGGAGGGAGGGGGAAGGGGTGTGCAAAAAAGATGTGAAGCTATTCTATGCTCATTCCTTCCATGTCTTTTTGCTAATAGTCAGTTCTCACTGTTTTGAGCACAAATGGCGCACCCCTTAGGCACAAACACTCCTTGGGTACCTGTTTTTGAATCCAAGAGTTCTTCTCATCTTCTAGTCGACTGATTTCTTCCCGTAGCTTGACCTGTAGGCATACATTTCAAGAAAAAACATATAAAAGAGTGTAGTAGTATGGCATAAGGGGAAAGACGTGTACTACCATGTCAAGCAAGGGTTGTTTGAGACTCTCAAAGCACCTACTTAGAATATATTCAGAGCTTCAAATAAATGTGCATTCTTATTTACAAACTTGAAACAAAAAGAGCCACAAGATTTGAGGAACATTCAACATGGAAAGAATGTTTTCATAATATAGCATCTCAGTCTTCCTAGCTGGATGATTGAGATTTCTTTGGTCTAAAAATAAATAGCTAAATATCAATATCCCTAAACTACTTAATAAATTTTGAAATATGATGAAACCGCAACAAATCCTCAGATACTTCGAATTTTTAATGCCCAAACTCCAAAGTTGACAATTTATTCTATCCTACCAACATCATCTTTCTTTAATTGTAGAGATGGATATAAAGAAGGAAACAAAGATTGCAAAACTGTTCCAACCCAACTAGTTCAGGGCATAACATATCAAACTGGTGTGGAATCAAGTCAATTTACTCGTTCGACATGGGAGCCAATCTGTACCAGCCCATACTATTTTGAACCAAGTAGACCCACCCAATTCTGCTTGGTACCAACTCATACCATCCTAATTTCAAGTGATATCATTATAAAAGGTACCTTGAAACTACCTCAGTACAGAATGCGTACCATACCATGGCAAACCAAAAATGCACTGATACCAATAATGTACCAATATCAAGATTATGAACCACAGCAGGAAGGTAGGGTAAACAATGGACCTACTAGAGGACGTAAAGGAGGTTGCATCGAGTGTGGACAAAGTGATGGAGATAGCATGAAAGCTTGTGCTAAAATTTGAGGAGATGCCGGCGCAAAGTGGTGTCCAAATTTCTGTTTAAAGGTCCAAAAAGATGGGTGGATAATATATGCCAAAAAGGCTGGTATTATGAGAAAGATTCGAAGAAACCTGCAGTAAAACCAGAAATAACATAATAGTTATGGGCAAAGTGGGTGGGTGTGTAGGTATGTGTGGGGTTTGGGGGAGGAGGGAGGGGTGTGGTCATGGACTTGGCATGACCTTCATGGTTAATAGGAATATTGGTGCACAAAAGGTTATAAATCGAACCCGAATTACTAGATACAATGATCAATGGTCATGGTTATAGTCAATGCCATCTTTCACCATGTCATTGAGGTTGTGTGAAACATAAGCTGGAAAAAATAATTTGGTTTTTGAATGTTCAATAGTGTTGGCATTTTTTCTATATTTTCTTTCTTTTAAGGAACAAAAAGAGCAGCAGCAGCAATAACAATGACAGGAGTGTCACCATGCAATTATCTGAGACAAATATTTGGGGCACCACTCCCAAGATAAAGCATCCTCTATTGAGAAGAGGACTGTAACCACTAGGCTATGGCCTAGTTCGTAATTGTATGGACACTCTGAGAAAGAATGTTGTATAAAAGGACAACATGATTAGATCTATTAACTCACTGTGAGTTGATGGAACATAAAATGAGCAACTTTATTGAAGAATTTGAGTAATTTTAGTGCTGCCAACCAACAAACCAGTGTTCTGAATATAATCTATTCCATTAACAGTTTGATACAAAGAGTGGTTATCAATAAAAATAATATATTAGATATAAACATTATTGGTTTCTTGAGGACTGATTTTGCCGCCTGAGTGTCATGGTATTTAAACAGACAAGCTGGAAAAATACCAATTCCAGAGGAGGCCATGATTCCTATATGATTTTGAGCATATAGGAAATGGTGGATCAAGGTGGATCAACAGCTCCAATGATCCCCTTCCACCTTTCACCTCCTTAGCCTTCTCTTATTGGCAACTCCAACTTGTGTGACAAAAATCAAGCAGGAAGAGGACCTGCATCCAGCCAAGGGCTAAATGTGTTCGAGAAAACATGAGGATAAAAGCATCAAGTAGAACACTTTGTTTGTATTGTAATAATCAGCAAATATTAGAAGTCTCTAATGGTTTGCACTGTCAATTCCACATAACTCAGAAGTGTTTTGTCTACATATAAGATGCACTTACCAATTTTTGTTCGTAGATTTTATGCTTCTCCAGCTCAATGTCCCTCTCTGACACCCTAGCACTTTGATCTCCATTACCCAGATTTTGTGCATGGTGATTCTGCTCTGTGGCTGAATTATGGTTCTGCTCCTGTACAGTCACTTCTTCAGCACTGCCTCTATGACCTTCGGTAATTTTACTCTGACTTCCTTTCTTTTTTCTGTTTTTCTTCTTCTTTTCATCCATATTTCAGCTGGAAAACAAGCCAACAAGACTAGTCCAACCTTTCTATTCAGCACCCTGTTTTGCGTCTCTTGCTGTGGTTGTTACAAGGCATGTCAGATACTTATGGTATGTTTCTACTAACTAATTAGGGACTGCTGGGTTTATGTTAATTCATCTTGGTAATCTAAGACTCCTAAGCAGATTATCATGTTTGGCAATTAGACATGGCAATCTGAGCAATAATATTTAATTCTCGATGAACTAAAATTATCATAAATCATGATAATACGTTCCTATTTAAAAAGTGAATATTTAAAATTATCAAAGTCTGATAATCTTAAATTATACTCTTAACTTTCATATAAATATTTACTAATACTTATCTAATTATATATTTAATTTGCACTAAACAATATTTAAATATTTAATGTTATATTTATAATAAATATTAAATATATAATATAATTTTTATATTAATATTGAATTTAACGTTGATATACTTTTTAATAATTTAAACATTGTCGTATATTTATATAATATTTAATTATTAATATTTAACCTTTTTGTATATTAAATTATTATATAATATATTATGAAATATTTAAATATTATATATTAATATATATTATATAATGAGATATTTAATCATATATATATTAAATATTTTAATATTTAGATATAATATTTCTGAAATCAGTGTAAAGAATTCTAATTTTTATTAAAACATTTTATAATTTGGCAAAAAAAAAAGAGAGGATCATTTAAAAGATAAAAAGAATTATGATAGGATTTAGATAAAATTTAAAAATAAACTGATTATCATATTGTTGTTATTATGAACCAAACATAAGGTTCCTGGCCAAAATTAGTTTTTAAAACTTCAACAAGAAGGTAGAATAAAAATGTGGTAGTTATTAACAGAAACATCACTTTTTCAAAGAAAAATCAACAAATCACAACAAATTTCATAGTCCAAGAAATTAACCAATTTGTTTCAAAGAAAGGGTAATCTTAGTACAAACCACTCAATCCTGACAATTAAAAGCCCAATGAAATGCTACAAATTCACAAAAACACCGCATTGATCTATTTGCATCGAGGAATATAAGAACTAATTTACACAAATCAAAGAACAATCTGAGAAAAACCAAAAGAACGCATGGTTGAAATTCTAAACCGACAGTAGATCAGAGATCGCGCATACCTAAATGCCAACAAGAATGAAATCCATATCCCCTCCGATTTCGAGATCTAAAGCTGCAAGAAAACACGAGCTGAGGGATCCAGAATCCAAGGAGAACGGTCAGTAAATTCGCCGATTAATTGTATTTTTTTTTTTTTTTGACGAAATCTAACCCTAGAACCAAACTCGGGACGCGATCTCTCGGGCAGAGCTCGGACCGGAGGAAGAGTGAGGAGCTCTTGCGGTGGGATTTGGCTCCGAAGCACTGAGAAACGTGTGAAATTTCCGCTTCAAAATCTAACCGTTCGAGAGGCGTGAAGGGCTGGGAGATGAGGACAGGCGTGGAGATACTGGCTCCTTTCGTCCCGCGGCGATAGCTCAGTGTAAAACATCGCAAAAATTAGTTGTTTGTTCGTACAATCCACGCCGTTCATTTGGCGGTGGACGAATCGGATACAAGATTCTAGTGGGCTACTAAATTGTTTCAGCAAAACCACGGCCGAGCTAGTGTAATCGATTGGACCCAACCCGAGTGGCAATTTCAATTTTCATCCCCACAACGCCGGGATCCATCCAGCCTTCAGCAACGATTCACCATCTTCTATGGGAATGGGTTTGGGATGAAGAATATTTTTACCTTTACTAGAGGTTATAAGGTAGAAATGTGGTTAGGCATATTTTCAACTCATTAGCTCCATACTTTTATTACCTTATATATATTTTTTATATATAATTATTTATATTAATATTAATATTATATGCCATTAGGAAAGGAGGGGGTGAAGGATCGAGATAGAGATTTATGTTTTTAGTCCTATTTAATACCATTGCCATTCCTATCTCATCCATCTCATCTTTCTTAACTAATGAAATGAGCATACCTTGCTAGTTTCACTTAATTCAAATAAAAATTCTTAAGGGCTTATCCTTTGGATATATCAATATTATCCAAAAATTATATTTTTTATACAAGCATTACTAGGCCACACTTAATTAAAAAAATAATTTATTTGTGCTTTTTATATATCAAAACTTATATATTTTCTCAGCGATGCTTCTTCATCCTAAAATGAGCAATATCATGCTTTCCTTAACTTATCCTGAAGGAAAAGACTTTGTATACCGTCCCCGGTGCAGCAAGTCCTACGTGGGCTGCACCGCTTCTTCCTATTGGTCCACATGGATCCCATGTGGCCTGACATGATGGGACAGAATAGCAGGGAAATAATGTTACTTTTTAATCGTACATCCATTAAAAGTCGTTCAGCCTTTCACCAATGGTGTGAAGACGAAAATGCCCTTTTCCTCCAGCCTACTTCAACCCGCCATCTTATTTGGATTTTGCTGATAAAAAATCGTAAGGTTCTGGCCTGGAAGAAGAGTATCCGAAGGAGTGGCAAAGCTCTGCCAGATGACATCCTTGCGCGCATTCAAGAGAACAAGATTCCCATCGTCACGGAGACTGGCTGAAGCGACGGAGGAGTTGTGAGTGTTGCTGCTCCAGACCTCAGCTCCCTTCGAAGAGTCAAAGAGAACGAGACCTCCGGCCTCATTGAGTTGAAGAAACGAATTATATCCGACAAAAACATGAGCGTCGGCAACCCATACGAGTGCCTGCTCGGAGAACGGGATCGATCTCGAGTTGAAGCGAATGCCGACTTCATACTGGTTAGGTTCGTCAGGGCGGCTAAGGAACTCCAATGCAAAGTTTCCATCGGTTCAAAACCTTAAGACAAAGCATTAGTTCAAACCCACGACACCCTAGTTGGAAATCCACGACACCCTAATTCATAACCCACGATACCCTAGTTCAAACCTTAAGATAAAGCATCAGTTTAAACCCATGACACCCTAGTTCATAACCTACGACACCCTAGTTCAAAACTTTAAGACAAAGCATCAGTTTAAACCCACGACACCCTAGTTGGAAACCCACGATACCCTAGTTCATAACCCACGACACCTAGTTCAAAACCTTAAGACAAAGCATCAGTTCAAACCCACGACACCCTAGTTGGAAACCCACGACACCCTAGTTCATAACCACGACACCCTAGTTCAAAACCTTAAGACAAAGCATCAGTTCAAACCCACGACACCCTAGTTGGAAACCCACGACACCCTAGTTCATAACCCACGACACCCTAGTTCAAAACCTTAAGACAAAGCATCAGTTCAAACCCACGACACCCTAGTTCATAACCCACGACACCCTAGTTCAAAACCTTAAGACAAAGCATCAGTTCAAACCCACGACACCCTAGTTGGAAACCCATGACACCCTAGTTCATAACCCACGACACCCTAGTTCAAAACCTTAAGACAAAGCATCAGTTTAAACCCACGACATCCCCTAGTTCAAGACCCATGATACCCAAGTTCAAGACCCATGACACCCCAGTTCAAGACCCACGACACCCCCAGTTAAAGACCCATGACACCCAGTTCAAGACCCACGACACCCCCAGTTCAAGACACACGACACCCTAGTTTAAGACCCACGATACCCCCAGTTCAAGACCACGACACCCTAATTCAAGACCCACGATACCCTAGTTCAAGACCCACGACACCCTAGTTCATGACCCATGACACCCCCAGTTAAAGACCCATGATACCCTAGTTCAAAACCCACGACACCCCTAGTTTAAGACCCACGACACCCCCTAGTTCAAGACCCATGACACCCAGCCCCACAACCCTCTCCTCCTTCGTCACACCGTCCTCTCTTCTCCCTCCTGCTTTTCTTGCTCTCTTCTCCCTTAAAACTCTTCAGCAAGACACCGAAAAGCTTCAGACCTTTTTCTTTCTTTCCCGCCTCCTCTTCTACATCATTTTTATTCATTGTTTCCTCTTTCCGTATCCTTGCTTCCATCAATCCCTTTTCCTGCACTAAAAGATCAATGTCGAGCTCGCTAACGTCCATAAATTTCGAGAGGAAGCCAAGGACCTCTTTGCAGCGCTGCTTGACCTGTGCCAGCTCATTGCTCAGCGTCTTGTTGTCCTCCTTCAGCTTCTCGTTCTCGTTGGTCAGTTCTAGAACCTGTTGCGACATCGTCGGCGGCGAAGGGGAGGATGTGGAGGAGGAGATGTGGACTTCGCCTGAGTTGGAGGTCCACGAAGGTAGAGGAGGGTGGTTTGCCTGGCCGGCGTTGAATTTTCTGGGGGTGTCGTGGGTCTTAAACTAGGGTGTCGTGTGTCTTGAACTGGGGTGTCATGGGTCTTGAACTGAGGTGTCATAGGTCTTTAATTAGGGGTGTCGTGGGTCTTGAACTGGGTGTCATAGGTCTTGAACTTGGGTGTCATGGGTCTTGAACTAGGGGGTGTCGTGGGTTTAAACTGATGCTTTGTCTTAAGGTTCTGAACTAGGGTGTCGTGGGTTATGAACTAGGGTGTCGTGGGTTTCCAACTAGGGTGTCGTGGGTTTGAAGTGATGCTTTGTCTTAAGGTTTTAAACTAGGGTGTCGTGGGTTATGAACTAGGGTGTCGTGGGTTTGAACTGATGCTTTGTCTTAAGGTTTTGAACTAGGGTGTCGTGGGTTATGAACTAGGTGTCGTGGGTTTCCAACTAGGGTGTCGTGGGTTTGAACTGATGCTTTGTCTTAAGGTTTTGAACTAGGGTGTCGTCGGTTATGAACTAGGGTGTCGTGGGTTTCCAACTAGGGTGTCGTGGGTTTGAACTGATGCTTTGTCTTAAGGTTTTGAACTAGGGTGTCGTAGGTTTAAACTGATGCTTTGTCTTAAAGTTTTCAACTAGGGTGTCGTGGGTTATGAACTAGGGTGTCGTGGGTTTAAACTGATGCTTTGTCTTAAGGTTTTGAACTAGGGTATTGTGGGTTATGAACTAGGGTGTCGTGGGTTTCCAACTAGGGTGTCGTGGGTTTGAACTGATGCTTTGTCTTAAGGTTTTGAACCGATGGAAACTTTGCATTGGAGTTTCTTAGCCACCCTGACGAACCTAACCAGTATAAAGTCGGCATTCGCTTCAACTCGAGATCGATCCCGTTCTCCGAGCAGGCACCTGTATGGGTTGCCGGCGCTCATGTTTTTGTCGGATATAATTCGTTTCTTCAACTCAATGAGGCCGGAGGTCTCGTTCTCTTTGACTCTTCGAAGGGAGCTGAGGTCTGGAGCAGCAACACTCACAACTCCTCCGTCGCTTCAGCCAGTCTCCGTGACGATGGGAATCTTGTTCTCTTGAATGCGCGCAAGGATGTCATCTGGCAGAGCTTTGCCACTCCTTCGGATACTCTTCTTCCAGGCCAGAACCTTACGATTTTTTATCAGCAAAATCCAAATAAGATGGCGGGTTGAAGTAGGCTGGAGGAAAAGGGCATTTTTGTCTTCACACCAATGGTGAAAGGCTAAACGACTTTTAATGGATGTACGATTAAAAAGTAACATTATTTCCCTGCTATTCTGTCCCATCATGTCAGGCCACATGGGATCCATGTGGACTAATAGGAAGAAGCGGTGCAGCCCATGTAGGACTTGCTGCACCGGGGGCGGTGTACAAAGTCTTTTCCTATCCTGAAACCCAACATATCACTTCCAAAATATCACCTAAATTAGGATCGAGCCTTTTTTTTTGACTTGATCAAATTAAAACTACTAAATACACACACTCTACTGCACTGCTAATGATTCTAACAACTATGATTACTGTGATGGTTATCTCAGAACGATTCTGAGATGTATGCGGAAGCATGATAAGGATCAAATCACTTATCTTAGCGAAAATAAGATATGGATCATATCACATATCTTAAAAATTGAGTTAGCACGATCTATACCCGTATTAATTTAATAACAAGGATAATAAGGAGATTAAAAAATCGACCTTTTGTTCTTCACGAATACTACCTTGGAATCACCAAATCCTTTGATCACCATGGATCTTTCCAAACGTTCTTTAGATTATGATGAACCCGAACGTATGGGCATCCCTTTTGATTTGGGTTAAGATTACACAACTGAGTTTAATTCACTTTTTATTCTCAACTCATGAGATAAAGTGAAGTTGAAAGAGGAACTCTCTATGATTAATCATTGTTGTCCCGATCTCTCGTGAATCTTATATTCATAGAGAATAACAACTTCCAACCTCTTTAATTAATTAATTAATTAATTAAAACTTAAAGATAAGTTCCAACTCTTAGAATTACTTTAACGTATATCGATCCAACAATCAAGACGTTACGGGAGAAAAAAAAAAGACTCTCTCACGATCACATATTTATTTCTCCGACAACTAAATAAATTTCTACATAGACTTTTCTCGTGGAATATGCCTACGATGTGTTCCCTAATATAAATTAATCCAATTAATTTCTATATGAAAAATAATTTAGAATTCTTAATTCAAATTAATAACTCAACCCAACATATCATAAAGTTCACATAATTTAATGGAGTCGTCCAAGGAACTATGGACATATAATTCTAAGCTCCAATAATTTTGACATTCAATTAACACCTTAATTAAAATATTAAAATTATTAATTTAAATTACTCCACTAAAAATTTGGAATTGCACTCTTAAAATTATAAAATTAATTATATTCATAAGGATTTGAATCGTCATAGTCACTGCATATAAATCAATAAACGGTTCATGATTAAAGCTAGGCATTTTCCGTTAACCCTCTTTAATCATATATTTATCCATAAGTACCATTGATTCTATAATGAATATATATTTATGATCCAATCATAAATTGAGCGCTCTTATTATTCAAGTCCGAATCAACACTTATGGAAACCGTCCATCTGACTTCTTTACGAAGGAATGGATTTCATCTTGTATATTAATATTCCGGCTACTTATGTTATTATATTTTCAATATACCAAGAATTTGACACTATGTTTCTGTGTCATTACCCGGTAAGTCAAAAAATATAATACAATAAATAGGAAGTCTATTAATTACTCAGAATTAAGATCGATTCACATATGACCATCATTGATTAATTTTGAATTCTCTATTTTAACAACGGAATTTATTAGAGATTCATAATTAATCATGTTCCAGTCCTATATAATCAAATTATATAAAGTGCTTTCATTCCAATAATCTCATTATCAACAATCCGGATAAGATCGTTTCATTAGAATGTAATGAACCGCACTAGTAATTTTAAATTAAAGATCTCGATTACAACTTTAATTTATAATTACGGATAATTTTAGATTATTTTACTTTAAATATTATCCTCTGTATATAACACTTATATATAATATTTAAAGTCACATTTAAATAATCCAGAGATTTTTGATATTTATAAAGCATCATAACATGCATGCAAGTATAATATTAAAAAATTTCTTAAATATTCAGCAAAATAATAAATATCATTTGTTTATGGGCACATATCCCAATAATCTTCCACTTGCCCTAAAGCAAATGCGACATGTCTCTAAGTCCATCCCATCAAGATGTAGCTCAAAACCTCGAGCCGGTAATGTCTTAGTAAATGGATCAGCTATATTGATCGCAGATGCGATCTTCTCAACTGAAACGTCTCCTCTACTGACAATCTCTCTCACAAGATGAAATTTTCTCTCTATATGCTTTTCTCTACGGTGGTTTTTGGGTTCCTTGGCATTGGCTACTGCGCCACTGTTGTCACAGTAGAGTCTAACTGGTTCATGCATATCTGGAACAACTTCTAGATCTTTCAAGAATTTTCGAAGCCAGACTGCCTCCTTAGCTGCTTCACAAGCTGCTACATATTCAGCCTCCATGGTAGAGTCAGCAATGCAGGTTTGCTTGACGCTTCTCCATATAATGGCTCCTCCTCCCAAAGTGAACACCGCTCCAGAAGTAGACTTCCTAGAGTCTCTATCTAATTGAAAATCAGAATCTGTATATCCAACAAAATAAATCCCTACTGGAATATACCTGCATATAGTTTCTCGTACGCCTCAGATATTTCAGAATATGCTTGACTGCAACCCAGTGATCCAATCCTGGGTTTGACTGGTATCGGCTAACCACTCCCACTGCAAAGCAAATGTCGGGTCTTGTACACAATATTGCATACATCAAACTACCAACTACCGAAGCATAGGGAATCCGTCTCATATCTTCCTCCTCTTGCGTGTTTTAGGACACTGCTATTTAGAAAGATGAACTCCATGTCGAGTAGGTAAATTACCTTTCTTAGAGTTTTGCATCGCAAATCTGACAAGCACCTTGTCAATATACGATGCCTGAGACAACGCCAAAAGCCTATTCTTGCGATCCCGTATAATTTGGATGCCAAGAATGTAGCTTGCTTCTCCCAAATCCTTCATTTGGAATTGGTTGGCTAGCCAGTTCTTTTTTTGGACAGAGATCCTACATCATTCCCAATGAGTAAAATGTCATCCACATAAAGAACTAAGAAGACCACTTTATTTCTTCCTTTTGCTTATAGACACAAGGTTCACCTAAATTTTGTTCAAAACCATAACATTTTATGGCTTCATTAAATCTGATGTTCCAAGATCTAGAAGCTTGCTTAAGCCCATAAATGGACCTTTGCAATTTGCAAACTTTCTGCTCTTGGCCTTTAACCACAAAACCCTCTGTTGGACCATATGAATAGTCTCTTCAAGATGGCCGTTCAAAAATGCCGTCTTGACATCCATTTGCCATATCTCATAATCATAATGAGCAGCAATGGACAAGAGAATCCGAATGGATTTTAGCATGGCTACTGGCGAAAAAGTATCCTCATAGTCTACTCCTTCCTTTTGGGTAAAACCCTTTGCCACTAACCTAGCCTTGAAAGTCTCTACTTTTCCATCGGCTCCTCTTTTTCTCTTATAGATCCATTTGCATCCAATAGGCTTTACGCCTTCTGGTAGATCTAAAGCTTCCAGACTGAATTAGAATACATTGATTCATTTCGAGTTTCATGGCTTCCTGCCATTTCTCTTGATCAACATCCTCCATTGCCATCTTGTATGTCAATGGATCATCATCACTGCCATCGGTGACTGCAACTTGCGCTTCTCATCCTGACCATAGTGGATGGGTAATCTAATTTCCCTCCCACTACGTCGTGGCGGTGGTATTTGATCTTGAGTAGTGGTCTTAACTTTTGTCGTTCAACAACTTTTGTTGGTGTGGGCTGATCTCATCAGCTAGCAACTCTTCCAGAACTACTTTACTTCTAGTTTGAATTCTGTCATATAATTGTACTCGAGAAACGTTGCATTTGTCGACACAAAAACTTTGTCATCTTGAGCATTATAAAACAGTCCTCCTCTCGTTCATTAGGGTACCAACAAACATGCATACTTCTAAACGAGGTTCCAACTTCCAGTCTTTCCCTTCAGCACATGGGCTGAACATCCCAAATGCGGATGTGTCGCAAACTAGGCTTTGACCATTCCATAACTCTAATGGAGTCTTAGGGATTGACTTAGATGGAACTAAGTTAGAATGTATACAAATGTTTGTAATGCTATCCCCAAAATGAGTTAGGCAAAGAAGAATAGCTTAACATTGATCTTATCATATCAAGCAAAGTGTGATTCCTTCTTTCAGCTACACCATTTTGCTATGGTGTCGCAGGTGCCATGAGCTGTGATAATATTCCATTCTCAATCAAGTGGTCCTGAAATTCATAATCCAAGTACTCTCCTCCTCGATCAGATCGAAGAGTTTTGATTGATTTACTGAGTTGTTTTTCTACTTCAGCATGGAATTCTTTGAACTTTTCAAAGGCCTCGATTTTTTTGCATCAGATATGCATATCCATATCTAGAATAATCATCAATGAATGTGATGAAATATTCATAGCCCCCTCTAGCTTTGACATTCAAAGGCCCACATACATCAGTATGTATAATCTCTAAAGGTGCTTTTGCTCTTTCACCTTTTGCTGAAAAAGGTCTTTTGGTCATTTTGCCTTCTAGACAGGATTCACAAACTGGTAGAGTGCCAATCCTTAGCTCTCTTAAAGGACCATCCTTCACTAGTCTTTCTATTCTCTATATTAATATGACCAAGCCTCAAATGCCATAAATACGTGTCATTATCATTATTCGCAACTTTTCTTCTTTTAGGAGTTGGTTCAGCGACTTTAAACATTCGGTTTGAAGCAAGTTGTTGGAATTTGGTTTAACAAAATATAAACCATTTTCAACATAGCCAGAACAAATATTTATTCCATTCTTATAAATTGAAACAGAGTCAACACTAAAAGAAACAGAAATAAATTGTTCATGCAACTTTGACACCAAAATCAAATTCCGTTTGAAACCCAGAATATAATAAACATTGTCCAAAAGCAAATATTTATTATCAGCAAACGATAGTCGAACTATCCCTACTGCTGTTGCTGACACCTTTTCTCCACTGCCTACTCTCATTGTAAAATCTCCCACTTGAAGATCCTGGGCAGACTCAAGCATCTGCAAAGAAACACAGACATGGTTAGATGCTCCTGAATCAATAATCCAGTTTGAGAAATCATTCTCAACTAAGCATGTTTCCATGACTAGTAAATCTAATTTACCTTGTTTCTTTTTGTTTCAGCTCATCAAGGTACTTTTTACAGTTTCTTTTCCAATGGCATCTTGATGACAGTGGAAACACTTTCCTTTAGGTTTAGGCTGAGCAGCAGCTTTCCTTTCTTCTTTGGATCTTCTTCTTGTTATCTTTTTCTTTCCCACATAATTCTTCTTCTTTTTCTTTGAAGAAGAAGGCTTTGCCTCAGCTGCATTGGCTTCAGCAATAATTGCCTTACCACCCTTATCATCTATAAGAGTCTCATATATTTGCAGCTCATTCAGGAGTTAGTCAGATTACACTTTTTATGATTCATAATGTAATTAGTCCTGAATTGGAGAAAAGCGGGAGATAGTGTCTCCATAATCATGCCAACCTAAGTCTTTTCATCAATTTTAGCTCCATTGATCTTAGCCTCATTGAAATGATTGACCATTTTGAGGATGTGCTCACGAACAGAAGAACCATTCTCCATTTTGCCATTCATAATGGCTTTTACAGCTTCGTAGCGAGCCTGATCAGATGAGCATCCAAACATCTGCTGCAGAGATTCCATAATCTCTCTTGCAGTTTCAAAGGCCTCGTGCTTAGTTCTAAGCACCTCATTCATTGCTGCTAACAAGTAGCAGCGGTTTTATTGTTTGCAACAACCCAACGGTTGTACTCTTCAGCAGCAACCTTGGAGGCATTGGAGGACAATCCTCCTTAAGGACAGTGGTAGTTTTCATTAATGAGAAGTATATTCATGTTGCTTTTCCACTTAACAAAATTTTTACAAGTTAATACTTAAGAGGCGAGAAGTGAGAAAATTGGGTTTGACATATTTGCTGAAAGATAAGAAAAATTTTAATAAATAATTACATAAATATCATTACACAATTTAAGGCAAAGTAAATAAGATGCATAAAAGCACATGTTAAAACACACAAACACATGTTTACTTTAAAGGCCTAGTTTACTTTAAAGGCCTAAGGAATTTTAATCTCCACAACTAAGTGTCTAGGGTAGGTCAAATAGTTGCTAATTAAAATGAGAACTTCTCAATTAATAAGTATCTTCCGAAATATCTCATATTTCTAATACTCATTAATTTCCTTAATTTTGGTCAAGAAAGTAATTAACTAATTTAATTACTTCTTCATGAGTGTGACCCATATCATACCTTTTGAGACTTAACTTAGAAATTATCGCCGTAGGGTAGGTCAATTCTAAAATACATCTTAAAAGTCCTATCGCATGGAAGACAACCTTGGTATTGCATTAGTAGACACCCTCGTATGGAGGACGAAGTCAAAGCGTCACGAGGCGCTACTAATAACTCACGGTGTTGTACTAATGATGGAGACCAAGGGTTTATATTATCATATTACCCCTCCCACTCATTATTTTGCAAAAGTGTATTTTATTTATAAAACAACTTTTGTTTCATAAACCCTTAGTTAATTTAAACAATTTAAATTACTAAGATTTTATAATGTTAAACACTTTAAAATTATAAAATAAGCTAAATGTGATAACTTAAATATAACATTTAAATTTAAAACATCACATTTGGCACATTAATTTTGCAAATCCAATTGCTCAATTAATTTACAAATTTAATCTCATTAAATTTATTGCAAAGTGCATTAAATATAATTTACTAAAAACTTTTTAGTAAAAAATAATAAAATAATAATGCACAGATGCATGACATATAATAATTAGGTAGACACATTTTCAAATATGGCATATGCTAGGCATGAAATGTAATTATTATTGTCATAAAAAACATTTCATAAAAATCGAAACGAAAAAACTTCTAAGAGTAAATGAAATCATTATCAACATAAAGCAAAATGAATACACGACTCTTCACGTCTTTTGGAGAGACGAGACTCATCGAATTCACCGGTGAGGCTTTTCGAATTACTGAAAAACAGTGAGGCTCTTCGAATTCCTAGGAAATGATGAGGCTTAGAGCCAAGGGAAGGGATTCCCCACTCAAAACTTCTTGGAAAAATTCTATCGGACAACCTTTTAAAAAAAATTCTCAATGAAATAGGACTCTATAACAAGTATATAAAAAATTCTAATTGAGAACTTTTCTCAAACCATGAAGAACCTTTCTTCATCAACATAAAAGGAATCATATATTAATTGATCTAATCAAAAGAAAGTTACATAGCTTATTCCATGGAATCGAAAAATTAATGCCAATCCATTCACACATTCATCATCATGAAAATATTAAAAGCATATTATGCATGAGTGCCTACCCAATTATCATATAATCAATTATTAAATTAATAGGAGTATAACCAGGCTCTAATACCAATTGATGGTTATCTCAGAACGATTCTGAGATGTTGCGGAAGCGTGATAAGGATCAAATCACTTATCTTAGCGGAAATAAGATACGGATATCACATATCTTAAAAATTGAGTTAGCACGATCTATACCCGTATTAATTTAATAACAAGGATAATAAGGAGATTAAGAAATTGACCTTTTGTTCTTCATGAATACTACCTTGGAATCACCAAATCCTTTGATTACCATGGATCTTTCCAAACGTTCTTCAGATTATGATGAACACGAACATGTGGGTATCCCTTTTGATTTGGGTTGAGATTACATAACTGAGTCACTTTTTATTCTCAACTCATGAGATAAAGTGAAGTTGAAGGAGGAACTGTTTGATCATTTGTCCCGATGTTCTTTTGTCTCTCATGAATCTTATATTACAGAGAATAACAACTTCCAACATCTTTAATTAATTAATCAATTAATTAAAACTTAAAGATAAGTTCCAACTCTTGAATTACTTTAACGTATATCGATCCAATAACCAATTGTTAGTTCGACATATTTATCATGGGACACGGAGAGAAAAAGACTCTCACGATCATATTTATTTCTCCAACAACTAAATAAATTTTCACCTAGACTTTTCTCGTGGAATATGCCTACGATGTGTTCCCTAGCACACCATATAATAGAAATTAATCCAATTAATTTCTATATGAAAAATAATTTAGAATTCTTAATTCTAAATTAATAACTCAACCCAACATATCATAAAGTTCACATAATTTAATGGAGCCGTCCAAAGGAACTATGACATTATAATTCTAAGCTCCAATAATTTGACATTCAATTAACACGTTAATTAAAATATTAAAATTATTAATTCCAAATTACTCTACTAAAAATTTGGAATTGCACTTTTAAAATTATAAAATTAATTATATTCATAAGGATTTGAATCGTCCATTGATATAGTCACTGCATATAAATCAATCCTCCATAAACGATTCATGATTAAAGCTAGGCATTTTCCGTTAACCTCTTTAATCACATCTTTATCCATAAGTACCATTGATTCTATAATGAATAATATATTTATGATCCAATCATAAATTGAGCGCTCTTATTAATCAATACTTATACTTCTTTACGAAAGAATGGATTTCATATTGTATAATAATATTCCCGGCTACTTATGTTATTATATTTCCAATATACCAAGAATTTGACACTATGTTTATGTATCATTACCTCAAAAAATATAATACAATAAATAGGAGTCTATTAATTACTCAGAATTAAGATCGATTCACATATGACCATCATTGATTAATTTTGAATTCTCTATTTTAACAACGGAATTTATTAGAGATTCATAATTAATCATATTCCGGTCCTCTATAATCAAATTATATAAAGTACTTTCATTTCGATAATCTCATTATCACCAATCCGGATAAGATCGTTTCATTCAGAATGTAATGAACCGCACTAGTAATTTTAAATTAAAGATCCCAATTACAACTTTAATTTATAATTACGGACAATTTTAGATTATTTTACTTTAATTATTATTCTCTGTATATAACACTTATATACAATATTTAAAGTCACATTTAAATAATCCAGGAATTTTTGATATTTATAAAGCATCATAACATGCATGCAAGTATAATATTGAAAATTTTCTCAAATATTCAACAAAATAATAAATATCATTTGTTTATGGGCACATATCCCAACATACTAAAAATCCTCCGTTGCTTCGGTAGCGAGCCGACAAACAATTTTTATTTCTTGGAAGCCTTCCTCAGGGTTTATTAAAATCAACTTCGACAGGAATGTGCCTTCTAGACTTCTCTGTTCCTCTTGTGGAACCTTTATTATTCGAGGGGTCGATAGAGCTATGCTAGCAGCGAAAGGAATTGGCCTTCTAGATTCCTTTGTTCCTCTGGTAGAGCTTTATGCAGCGTGGGATGTCATTTTCTACGCTACTAGGATCCTTCATGCTCAAAGTCTCTTCATTGAAGAGGATTCTCTCGCTGTCATCCGATGGCTCCGGAGGGATTGCTATAAGCATGCTCCCATCAATCCTCTGCTTTTTGATGTCTGGTCTACACTGTAGTATATGCACAGATTTCAGATTCATCATGTTTATTGAAAAGCCAACTCGGTGATCAATTGGGTGGCGGCCTTTGTGGCTCATCATTTCGAATTTTGGTTTTGGAAACAGAAAGATCTCTATCCTATTATACTTAAGCAAATTCTCTTTTATGACTTATCAGAGCTGACTTGCACTAGACTGGTATAATCACCAGCCTATTATTTGCTTTGTTAGAATAGGGAAAAGGGCTTTGTGCATCGCATGCAATATAGAATGCGCATATTATGCATGATGATTGATCACATATACGTGTGATCATGTATGTTCAAACATTTTTTTAATATGCATGTACGATCATACGCGTGCCATGCGCTACACAAGATGCAGAAGAATTTTTCCGCTAGGCCAAATAAAAAATTCAAATCGTCTGCGACATGAGGTACCATATTTTAAAAATTTATATCCAAATTTCAAGAGCAAGAGGTGAATACAATCATGGCCATATATAAACAATAGATGGACATGATTGTGAAACCAACATAGCCACGCCCTCGCTAGCTAGCCTGAGCAGCGTGACAACTCAGGTAAGCAGGGCACTTTTTCCTCATCGCCACACGATGAGGCACCTTAAATTATTATTATTATTATTATTTTTCGTGGCCTAATTATTCGCTAAAATGATACGAATGCTCAATGTTGGTAATGGGTGAGGTCACGTCGAGTATAAAATATCGATCTACATTCATTTAGATTTAATTATGAGTTAAGATGTCTTTGAACCATTTCTTTTCAAAGTTCATCACGAATTATCTATAGCTTGACAAATAATGTAATCGAAATATGTAAACAACTTATACTATTCTTGCCGTTAAATTTTAAAATAATTTAAATAATTAACATCAAGAAAAAACTAATCATTCATTAAAAAAAAAGTTATCTGCTATTACGACTCAATCTAAGCTAAATCATTTCCGATTCAGATGGAACTCCATCCTTTGATCTGAGTTAGCGGCGCTTTCATCCATACAAGTTGGAGTTCAAAATCTAACTCATGCCCTATTTTATCTTTTATATATATATATATAACTCTTTAGCTAGAGCCGATTCAAAGGGGGTCAGGAATGGTCGGACTTACCGGTTGGGTCCATTTTTGTCATTTACGACGCTGTGATTCACACAAAACTCAAGTCGGTCACGTGTCACGTCGGCTAAGAACCTATTTGGTTCATTATTTGGGTCGCCTAGCATTTTCTTTCTATCCAAGCGCTCGGCACGGTACGTGTTCATATATCACCATCCCGTCGTTTGGAAAGCGAGGCCAATTTCAGTGTCTTCCAGAAGTATCCTCGGAAGCAGTTTCGACTTTCTAGCTTCTACCCTGGAATTTGCGATCATCGGCCCTCCGTTAGGTTCAAGGATTCGATCGGAGCCTCAATTCCATCGTTGATTCATTCCTCAAACTTTAAATCTTATCTGTGAGGATCACCACTTCTCCACCTAGATTTTCTATTTCGATCACGAATCTACAGTTCCAAATCAAATCGGAGGTGATTTCTAGATTCTAAGGATTATTGGGATTAATCTGGAATAAAATGTGGCTTATTCTCTGATCTGGAGTAAGTTTTGGTATTGGTGAGCTGGGATGATTTGAATGGGTTCTTTAATCTCCGAACTTTGTATTTGGTAAAGAGTTCTATTGTTGCTGGATATTTTGGTGGTTTTGTTCTCGATTGAGTTATCGATGATGATGCTTAATTTGGTTTTGATTTACAAATTTCGTGGATATCTTTCCCCCACTCCCACTAGAAGTCGAGACATCCTCCACGCTATAGTTTTAATGGATAGATTTAAAAATATTGTCGTCGTGCTGTTTATTAAACTAAATATATTTCTTCAATCAATTACGAAACCATGTATGCCGTGCTATCTGTTATGATGGCCATTTTGAGCTGTTTGAATGGATTTTTTTTTTTTAGAAATATAATGGACATGAGGATATTAAAATAAGATAGCCGCCATATTTGACAAACCACTGCTCCAAGAATGTAGTAGTTTTATTATTTTGTTAAAGTTATATGGTGACCGTGAGAAGATCGAACAATGTTTGTTGTAGAATGATCTGATAACAGTTTGTTTTGCAGCCATTATATATGAATTTATGATGTAACCAAGGTGTCCCAAATCTGCGGTAATGTGCTTATGGTATTAGTCTTGTAAGATTCTGGAAAGAATGGCAGTGTCAAAATGGAAGCAGAATTGTGTTGCCTTTCTCTTAATATTATTTTTAGATTACATGTGTATAAATGTTACTGAGAGTGATGCATGTTGAATTTTAAGGACACTCAGTAAGCTGAAATTTTCAAAACAAAGGGAAGCACAGACATGGCAGCACTGATGCTCATGCTATCCTTATGGTGATGGGCTGATAGATTGTAAATATAGCTGGGAGATAGATATCTATCTTCTTAGATATTTAAAATCATAATATTCTAGAATTTTCTACTTACAACCCTGGATAAGTGTTCCTATTCTTTTTCCCATGGGAAAATATTTATTTGATCACTTAATTTTGCACCACCTAAATATCAATCGTCAAAATCCTTTTACCAATCGGTCATTTGGCAGCTATAGCAGAGTTGTATTGGCATGAAGTTCACTGTTGTGCTAGCTAGCAGCTTTGTTTTGTTCATGGACGTGGAGTAGTGCAGATGGCTTTGGCTTGTCAGTTAGGGATGAGGGAAATATATTGTCCCATCTACTGTTATCCATAACTGATGAGTTCTCGTATATAGTAATTTGTTAAGGAAGTAACTTGGTTCCTTGGTTAGTCTCTTATACAAAATATTAACTGCTTTGTTCTCTCTAAGTGCATTGTTGCTTGTGAGAATGTTAATTTCTTTCTGAATAATATAGTATTCCATATGCATGTACATGTAGATGAATTGTTAATGTGCATGTATCATGTCAGCTACATGTGTTAAGATCATATTCCATTCTTATATATGTGCATGCTTTCATGTGTAGAATGGACTGGGCTTTTAGTTTTTATATGCTATGCAGACTTTAAACTATCTCAATCTAGTAGACCTTTCTCTTAAAAATGCTAAAAGAGGGAATTTAGCCCTAAATTTTTAGGCTTGACCTCTCTTTCTTCTTGTATGGCAACTGAAGAGAGAAATTGTGTTTTCTCATTCCTGTCACATTCACCTTGTTTGGTTCATGAAAATATGGCATTATTACTTGGATGAATTGTGGCTTTGGTATGTCCTAGACATTAGGACATGGTTCTAATAAGTTGTGGCTCTAGGATTTTAGTAGAGATTTGATCATCATTGTCTCATAAAGTTTCAGTCTGATACCTAACAAACTCATATAATAGTTTTTTTTTTAATTATCCCAACAACCAAAGGCATCCACAACTTAAATGGCTTTGAGACTCAGAAAGTTCCTTTTTCCCCCTCTCTTGGTGTTACTGCTTTGCTTGCCTGACAGTTTTCTATGGTTTATTTTTGTATTTTTTTTTTAGTTGGAAAAATGAGCTTAAACCTACAATTGGAGATTCTATACCTCCCCTTCATTAGGCCACCCAATTTTTTGTGTGTTGTGCTCTGCATATTTTCTGTTTTCTAATAATCTAAAATTTGTCATTTTCACTTGTGGAAGCTACTTATGGCATCAAAGAGCTCAAGGATCTGCAGAAGGACCCTCCTACCTCATGCAGTGCAGGTACAGATGAACTAGATTTGTAGAGCTAACATACTCAATCTCCATCAATCATGATGTTTTACTGATGTCATGTACAATTTAGTTTATGCAAACTCTTGTTTTTTAAAAAAAAAATCATGTCTAATTTTTTTCTTCTCCATTTTCTTTTGCTGGAATATTATTTTGCACAAGCTTATTGCAAGGTGGGTCTGGGGAAGAAGACTTATCATGCCAAGTAGAGTTGCGATAATATCACTTAGGATTGGATTTTGAGATGACGCACGGCCATTTAGTGTAATCCATTTTGACATACATATTTGCAATTTTTGCTGGATTTATGTTTTGCTTAGGTGTTTTGAGATTGAGCTGGAATGTTACTATTTGTTAAGTTGTATATTTAAGGATTCATTCTGCTAACTCAATGTTTGGATTTGGATGTGCTTTT
Organism: Calamus simplicifolius; assembly: GCA_900491605.1. Classification (NCBI taxonomy): domain Eukaryota; kingdom Viridiplantae; phylum Streptophyta; class Magnoliopsida; order Arecales; family Arecaceae; genus Calamus; species Calamus simplicifolius. The sequence continues at coordinate 531,500 of UESW01004232.1, read as the reverse complement.
GCATGGATTGGTGGTTTGGGTTATGTTAGAGTTAGATGATGGCCATCAAGATGATGGTCTATTGCAACAAAATATAATTGTCTGACATAGCATGGTCTTGTTTTCCAAAGTCATTTGAAATGGCAAAGTTGTTTTAATAATTCGAAACATTTTTTTAATATCAAATTATAGGAAATAAATGCTGACGCGTTACTACATTGATCAATTAGACTCTTACTCTTGTCCAGGAAATTTATTTATTTATCGAACTATCGGGAAAAGTGACATACACAAACATTCATACTACTTTTCATCAAGTGGATTAGCACTTGAGGAAGCTGGACGGTATGTTTTTTATCCTCTGTTTTCTTTTGAGGGGTGGTGGAGGGGGGGAAGTTGGTCTCCACCATAGTAGATGCCTTAATAAATGAAACCAATAGTATGCATAGTTTTTACTATTTCTTCTATGAAATGGATTTGCTACTGAATGTTTGACCCACTGTGACTTGATCTCTATGCAAGCCACAGTTTATGCAGCCCATAATTTCTTCAGAAACATTTGTGAAGGACCTTCAAGTAGAACATTCTAAACTTCAATATGTGTCAAATACTGGTGCCAGATCCTTGCTTTTTTTAGCTCTTGGAGTTGGAACCATAATTGCTCTGTGCTACAATATCATTATTAAGTAATCTGAATCTTTGTATTTTCAAACATAATTGAAAAGAACTGGAGGTAAGCCCTTTTTTTCTTATGATTATGATTGAAGCTTTGTCATTTTTTGTTTATCAGGTCCCATAGGTGAAGATATGTTTCACTGGCAAGCAACAATCATGGGACCCCCTGATAGTCCATATGCTGGAGGGGTGTTTCTAGTTTCAATACATTTTCCTCCAGATTATCCCTTTAAGCCCCCAAAGGTGTGACTGCTGGTTCAGACATAAGTTTTAGACATCTGTATGTGGTTAATTGCTTATTTTGTTTGTTTACTTTATAATTGGCTTTTTCTTCTTCTCGCTTGTTAATAATAATATTCCATTGGGGCATGCAATTAATTTAATGCATTGAATTTTTGAATTCGCAAGAAGTTAATTGTAGTACCATTGTAATACAAGAAGTGTGCACAGTGGCATGCATTTTTAATGAAGTCTGTAAATATGCTTGTTGATCTCTTTGAAAAATATATGCTACCCATGTTCATAACTGAGAATCAAATGGGAGATGTGGTCACCTTGTCAGATTCCTTTGCATGATCAAAAGATTGGACCCCCCCTAGTTTCAAGACGGCGAGTGGCATCATGAATTAATGTTCTTTAGGTTGCACCTATGTTTTCTTAAATGATTCAGTCCACCCAACCAGTTCTCTATTTCTGGGTTGAAAGAAATGTGTCATGGTCTGCAGAATACTCTCCATGTGCCTGAAACATCTAGATAAGATCTCAAATTGATAAGCCACTTACTTTTTCCCTTGTACACTTAGTCTTTTATGTTCTGTATTAATTACCCCCTTGTAGACTCCAAATTTGTTGATGTCTTGATAAATCTTAAATCACAGTCCACTTTATCTTCTTTGCTTACAGACTCTTTTTAGTTGGTGAGATGACTGTTTTGGCCTGCCTATTCCATTTCTTTACGTATTCAATTTTGTTTGGGACATAGACCATGATTCTGGGTCATGAAACAAATAACATCACGTTACTTCATGGTTCATATTTCAATATTTTACCAAATTGAGCAGTACAATGCATACTTCCTGCAAGTAGGAAGATGGTAGCGTTGGTTATACTGTTGGTAGGACATCCACAATTGATTCAGGACTGTCAAATATATCTAAAGTTCACTTAATTGTTATGACATTTTATGGAGCAGGATGCCAAATTAGTGCAATTCAAGGTACATTGGTAATGGTGTGAAATCATTAATATGTGATGGTGACAACCGAGGGATATCAGATAGCAAATTGACTGTCTCAAATACGATAGATTGTTGTTTGCACCTCTTCTAGCATAAGCCACATATGTTTAGTATCGTCTCTCTGTTATTGAAATGAGTTCTTTCTGTCTCATATAATTGTGAAACTTTCCACATCTCTGTTTTCAGGATTATATATATGAGCGAATTTAATACTTGATGCTGATGGTTATCTGTTTATGATGTTAGTTGAAATTTTTCCATTATGAAATTTTTACATCTTGTATGCATGTAGATTTTGAAAGATTGTTGTTCCCTTGAGCATTACGTAGTGCATACCTGATGTTTGCTTGTGGATATTTTGTCTAGGATTATCTTGTGGACACGAATCATCATAAGGACTATGTTGTTCATTTAAGTACTGACCATTTTCCTTGAACTTTGAGGATCAATTTGTTGTTTCTGCAGATTGATAACATTTTTTCCTGTTTTAGGTTGCTTTTAAGACAAAAGTCTTCCACCCAAACATCAATAGCAATGGGAGCATCTGCCTGGATATCCTTAAAGAGCAGTGGAGCCCTGCCCTGACCATCTCAAAGGTTTAACTGATACATTTTTGTATTGATTCACTTTATCCTCTGGCGTGCATATGCAGTTTAATCCTCCCCTGTGAACTGTGATATATCTGTATTTCTTTGTTAACTATTTTGTTTGCCTAATATTTAAAGAGTTGGTTTCTATTATCAACTAGAGCATGGTAAAAGCGTTTCTTCAAGATAATTATTGCTAATATTTTGTATTTCATTGTTTTTATTGCTAATATTTTATATTTTGTTGTTTGATATTGAATTTGATATTGAAAGAATATATATTTATTAATAAACTTAGTGCATGGTAGGATGTGTTCCTTCAAGATATACTTGTTACAATCATTTGTTGATAATATGAATTAAGAGGGAGGGGTAATTGCATGCAGATAACCTTATTTTTTTATGACAGTTTTGGTATGCAAATGGTTAAAAGACAAGTTACTAAGTAGAAAATTTAGAGGCAAAGATATTATTGTCATATCTTATGATAAATTCTGTGGATAAAATGAATGGTTTTCTGCATGTATTCCCTTGAAAATATGGCTTACCGCATGCTTACCCTCTGAAAATTTCTATTTACTTGTATATCCTTCCAATCTTCCTATTTCTGCACGAAAACCCCTGCTGCTAGATTTTTGTTTAATGGCATTAAGAAATAACCATTTTAAATATCATCTGACACTATCATCGTTTTATATTAATACCTTGACAGTTTAAAATTCACTTTTTATTAAAAAGGCCAAAATTTTTATATAAAATTATTTTGTACTTAAAAATAGTTATTTATTGACACTGTTAGTTAAAAATCTAATAGGACAGATATCTATGCAAAAACAAGATTATTTAAGGCGGATATATGCAAATAGTGGTTTTTGTTCGAGGTGTTTTTGAACCTAGTTTGCTTGTTGATGATATTATCTAAATTGAGAACAAGGAAAGAGACTATGCAATATCATAGAGGCTCATACATTGTTGAAGCACGCATGGTGCTACCTTTTAACTGAAACTTTGGTTATCATGTTTCGACTTGCAAATTGATCTTAAAAAAAAAAAAATCAAATATAGCACTTGCATAATAGTGGTACAATGAGCGGAAAGTGTTCAGGGTCATTGTTGATATCAAACACTATTGTTATGAGGATAATTGTAATTACTCTGTTATCATATGTGATTATAGGCCAACTAAAGCTGCATCTGGGCATTTTTTTATATTTCAAAATCATGATACAATTTTATATCTTAGTTTAGAAAGTAAATTTTTTAAGTTCAGATTTCTTCTTCTTCTTCTTCTGAATGGATTGGGTATTTGAGTGTTGGAAAGGAAAAGTTTAGAGGCAAAAATGTTGCAATAGGAGGCAATTATGATGGACTTAGAAAATTCTACTCAATTTACAAATTTCTAATTCTATGATTCCAGTGATTTTGTTGAATCTTGCTATAATAGCAAACACCACTAAATTGTAGCTTGTAATTTTCAGAAAACTAGAAGGGTCGCAATATATCATTCTTTTCAAGTACATTCAAACATAAAAGTTGGGTTTCATAACCTCTTTATTTTGAATGCCAGCTCTAAGGCATCAGATCCTATTAGAGAATTACTTATGCAATGTTCTGGTCAATCTTCATTTTGATCATAGAACTGTCGTCCCTAGCTAAATTTGCATTTTCTTAAAGCAGGTAAATGGAGATGGTTCATCGATGAATATTGTCCGAGACACTTGGCTTTCGGAACTCCCTCTCTCGCACTGGCCTACTTTTTTCAGTACTAAAGTCCCTTGCCATATGAGAGTATCAGATATGATCTTTCAGGATCTCTGCTCCTGGCATATACCCATGGTGTCTCGGTTTTTTGGTGAGAAGCTAGCTAATCGGATTCTTTCTATTCCGCATGTTGATGGCCGTGCTGAGGATACCAGATTATGGAGAAGATCATGTCTCTCTACGGCTCCAACCAGGATCTTGTGAAGATCTATAGGCCACAGCCCCAGGCCACAAGAGATGCAGCTTGGATATGAAAGCTTCCTATTGATCCTAGGCTTTAGGTTTTTATTTGGAAGCTTGAGTGAAACTGTCTCCCTACATGCTCTTTGCTCTCAGGTAGGGATTTGTCCATCCAGGCTACTTGCCTTTTATGTGACCAGGAAGACGAGACTACTGACCATGCCATCTTCGGTTGCCCCAGAGCGAGACAGATTTGTCATCTGATGGGATATCAGATTAGGAAGGGAGGTATGAGCTCTTAGTGGACTTCCTTTCTAAGAGATATAAGCAAAGGATAACTAGCAGCAAGGTGACATCTGGGCTACCACAACGTACCAGATATGGTTGTCTCGGAATTAGCTGATCTTCATCGAAGACTCTGTCTCCCCACAGTGGACTGCTCGAAAAGCTATATCCTTCTCTGCTGATTATACACTCCACTACTCTAATCTTGATTTTAACATCTCTGGTCACTAGGGTTCCCCTGCTACTTTGGTAGCGAACTGGCAGACGGTTTTTATCTCTTGGAAGCCCCTCAGGGTATGTTAAAATCAACTTTGATGGAAGTGTGCGGGGAAGATTAGCTGGCTTTGCTTTTATTATCAAAAGGAGGGATGGAGATATGCTGACGGCGGAAGGATTTGGTCTTTTTGACTCTTCTGTTCCTATGGCAGAGTTGTATGCTACGTAGGTAGGCATTTTCTATGCTACATGGATCCTTCATGCCTAGAGTCTCTTTATTGAGGGAGACTCTCTCACGATCATACGTTGGCTTCGGCAGGATTGCTATGGTCACTCTCTTAGTAACCCTCTGCTTCTGGATATTTGGTCTACTCTGCGGAAAGTCTTCAGCTCCCAGATCCAACATGTATATCGAGAGGCGAACTCGGCGGCGACTGGGTTGCGGGTGCAGCGGCCCATTTCTTGGGTTTTTGGTTATGAAAACAGGGTGACCCTTGTCTCATTGTACTTAAACAGCTTCTATTTTCTGATCTATTTGGGCTAACTCCTACTAGACAGATGTGATCACCCCTTTATTCCAAACAAAATAAAAATAAATAAAACCAGGTAAAACCTCGGCAGTCAGGAGCCTTATAACTTTTTTAATTTTTAATTTTTTTAATCTTCCATGGCAACAGATTTTGCTTTTCATCTGCTCTTTATTGACAGACCCAAATCGAGACGACCCTCTTGTCCCCGAGATTGCCCAAATGCACAAGACTGACAGGGCAAAGTATGAGACCACCGCTTGCAGTTGGACACAGAAATATGCTATGGGCTGAATTTAAATTTGCTGATACCATTATAAGTGTGCTTTTGTTCGCTAGATGCAAAACAATCATGTGGTACAAAGTCCCTAAACTGCCGCTATTGAAGTTATTTGGTTTATGAGACTCTGTTGTGTATTTGTTTTGTTGCTTTCCCATTGATTAGATAAATAAGCATATTCTGATGTACGCTTCAAAGACCTTCTTAGTTCGTAATTGGTGAAATTGTTCTTAATCTCTGTAAGATAGAGTGCAAACCATATATGCGCTTTGTTTAAGGTTGGTGGATGAAATTGGAAACCCTCCCCCACTAGGGATGCTCTTACAAAGATTAGACCCTTTACTCTTTCTTAGATAATGCTAGAAAGTGTTTGTCCAAATTCACAAACTTTTGCATTCAGACTGTAGCACAGCAGAGATGTTACATGTCCTGAGCATTACGGATTTATAGTATTTTGTGCTAGAACGGTGGTACAAATGTTCTACGTATTAAATCATTCGTTTGTGATCGCATAATCTAAAACTTAGATTAAAGTGATCTCAAAAGAATTTTTTTTTTTAAAATTATATGTAACGAAAACTTAATTGTCAAGAAATGTCCTAGCTAATTTCGACAGGTTATATTTTTGACGAAAGCAATCTGGGTTTCAATTTTAAGCTGATCAAATTTAATTTGCTGCATGAACCAACGATTGAGCTTTTCTAAATTCCTTGGAAAACATTTCAACGTTTGCAAAAGATTATTTCTTAGCTTTGATGTCTCGACTTGGTTTGGGTTATCGATTTGGTCAAAACCTCCACTCGGTAGGAGAGGGACGGCTGCTTACGTTGCCATCAGAACCTCTCTCTCACGCTTGTTTTCCCAGCACGGGTTTCCCTGACAAATAATTCTCATGGCGTTCAGTTTCCCTGAAAGATTGCTTTTTAATTTTAAACGATGGAATTAGACTGTATATTTTCATGCTTGAGATGATAATTTTTTTATCCTTTTTGTGAGGGGAATGTTTTATATATATCTGGGAATGCGTCACCTCCCGTCAAACATTCAAACTGACTTCTGAGTTCTGATTGAGAAATGGCGTGCATAAGCGGGAAGCTTGAAATGCTGTCTAGATACTTGCTATCTTTGCTTTCATCAACAGAGGAACCGTCCGTTTGAAACGCTTCCTGGAAATTTAATCCATTGAAATTAGCTCGAGTGGTCGACTGTATATCTCGTGACATGTTTCTGGACTACATATATTTTAGTTGGATGTTTGCATGCGAGGGGAGGGGGGGAATCTCTAATCCATCTCATAGGTTCTATCCAATTTCTACGTAGAACAAAAAGAAACTGTACACACTAATTGCATCTTCATTGCTTGGGGCCCAAGTTTGCCATTCTTTGTCACATTGCAGTTTGGTAGGTCCACTATTTCTTGGTCTCCAAGCCTTATAGCCTTCATAGTTGACATCTACATAGTCAGGTCACGAGACAGGTTTGTTCTGGTTGTATTCTTAATCTCTTCTGCTAACTAATGTTAATGTTGATTGACTTGGGTTCCAATAAGATGATGACCAATGAATGAATGGTATCCTATATCAATAAACCATGACGCAAGGGAAAGGTTCTGAGAAAGAGAGGGTAACCTCTACCACATTAAATTATGCTATTGATTTCATTCTAAATGTTTATATATATATATATATATATATATATATATATATATATATACATGTATTATTTTTCAAAAGAGTAAAATTATACGATTTTGACCACGTGCAGGTAGAGGTGTCAATCGTGTTGTGTATGTCCGGGTCGTGTCATGTTTTGGTCGGGTTAAAAATTGATCAACCCAAACACGACATGTGAGTTAAACGGGTTAGGTAATTTGGATACGAACACAACTGACTTGAAAGGGCGGAAGAAATAAAACCTGCATGAGATTTTATAATTGAAAATGAGCCGGCGAAAGAGGGTAGAGTCTAAGAGAGCGGTGGTGCGAGTAAAAAATTATCTTCATTTAAACTCTCTAAAATGTCATTAAACAGTCATTATTAGTATTTTATCATTTATAACGTAATTGTTTAAGAGTGAAGGAAGTTTCTTGCGAAAAAAGAGTAACGTTAGTTGCTTTTATTTTTCACTTTATTTTTATTAAAGGGGATTGTGATATTTGGACTCAATCTTCACAAAAGTTGCTCCCAAGACGTAGATTAGGTCAAATTAGTTGCATTGCTTGTTTGATCAATCTAATCAGATTAAATATAATTCATATAATCTAAATTTTGACTATTTAACCAGCTTCGTTTGGAACCTGAGGCCTTTAGATCAAACATATATAATTCATATTTGGACGGATCGCCCGCACGTAGCCGCCATGATTCGTCCGTCACTGCTACCCGAGGCCTTTAGATCAAACAAACGAAGCTGACGGTTCCATCAAATGAAGCTGGTTAAATAGTCAAAATTTAGATTATATGAATTATATATTTTAATCTGATTAGATTGATCAAACAAGCAATGCAACCAATTTGACCTAATCTACGTCTTGGGAGCAACTTTTGTGACGATTGAGTCCAAATATCACAATCCCCTTTAACAAAAAAAGAAAGTGAAAAATAAAAGCAATTGCTGTTACTCTTTTTTCGCGAGAAACTTCCTTCACTCTTAAACAATACGTTATAAATGATAAAATACTAATAATGACTGTTTAATGACATTTTAGAGAGTTTAAATGAAGATAATGCGGGTTTTATTTCTTCTGCCCTTTCGGGTCATAGGTCATGTCGGGTTAATCATGTTTTGAGTCAGGTCATGTTCGTGTCTAAATTACCTAACCCGTTTAACTCACATGTCGTATTTGGGTTGATATGTTTTTAACCCGATCAAAATGTGACACGATCCGGACATGACATAACACGGCAATTGCCACCTCTAGATTCAGGGTAGACAGCATCAAGAAATTTGATCACAAAAGCACTGGAATAAACCATTTTATATATAATTTATCATGGCTTATTAATTTCGACTCTGATTGGTAATACTAATTTCCAAATGACATATCTTGTTGCTGTCCATGAGAGGCAGAGCTCCACGAAAGTCTTCATGGGTCGCTTTCGCACTGCCCCTTTGGAACCCACTTAGCTGAAAAAAAAAAAATCTTTTTGATGTACATGCGAACGTCCTCATGTAGGTATCAGATACTAATCCTTCGTTGATTGATGCATTTAATAAATCTAAATAGAAGCAAGAAATAGAAGGAAATAATTTTATTTAAAATAATCAAAGACATCATGTGATGAACGTTAGTAAATACATTTTCAAATATTTTTGTTGTTTTCAATATAAAATCAAAATTTTGGAGTTAGCTGGATGATGCTAAAGACTTCACTAGCAAGTGGCACGTTCATTATAGCAGTGGAAATGAGGTGACTTTTACCTGGGATAAATATTACACCACCAAAATTACAGGCACCATCATCATGACATTGGAATGTAGCTTTGGTTTGATGAACGGCTCTGATCGTTCCTAGCGGGCTCTAACCTTGTTCGAGGGCAAGGGCTGACTAGAGAGCGGGCCGGCACGTGCGTAGACGGACGAAACGGAGCTATCTTCTCCGTTCGTGGTGGGCGGGATTAATTGCCGCCCGCCACGTCGTTTTCAAAACGCGCACGTGAAAATCCAACGGTCACCGATGACCCTTATTCCACGTGGCATAATCCTTGCCTAACCACTTCCTGCTACCACATTATCTTACCTGAGTAAAATCCCTAAATACCCCCTTATAATGGTTGCATCTCCTTCCACGTGTTGTCAGATACGCGTCGCGTCAAACACGCGACCACCCAATATACGAACAATAATAGTAGAAAATTTGGAATATTAATTAATTAAAAGGTTCAGACTTTTGGATTAGTGCGCCAGTGGTTATCATGAGATCAGACGGCTAATGCGGTGAGAGACAGTAGCCCACAAGCAAGGCGGAGACCACGGCAGCACTCCGATGGACCCCACAGCGGCGGCTGGTGCCTCCCCTGACGAGCCTGATGACATCTGTGCCTATTGCCTTCCCTAAATTTACCAAAATACCTTCCGACCACCCACTCCCTCCCCGCCCCCTCTTTTACTACGTGTTAATTTTTAATTGGCTGACTAGTCTCCGAGCTGAACGTCAGCGGCCGAACTCCATTCCCGAGGTTGCAGCTGTTCTCATAATCGGATCCTTAAAAACATGGAAAATCGGACGGCTAGTGATGCCAACGGCCATCGCAGATACTGAATCAATTTGCGCTCGATATCGACCGATCAATGATCGGACGGCTGTCAAGGCAACTTGTCCGATTTCCTCTACGGTGGGCGGTGAAATGGTAGGGAGAAATTTGACCGCTCTGGAAATTACGGCGTCTACGGACCGTAGGAGTAGGGGCATTCCGGGACATCGGACGCCAGCTGGACGGCGAAAAGATAGGGGCATCCCGGGAATTAAGTAAATGATAAGGTCGAGGGGCATCAACTTGCCTCAAATACCCCACCAGTCGCCCACCCTTCCCTCGCTTTCCTTTAATTCCTCCACTATCCTGCTCCTCTTCACTCTCCTAACCCCGTCTCTACCTCTCTCTCTCTCTCTCTTTTTATCGCCCCTTTCCCTGCTGGAGATCGAGTAGGAACTCCTCTATATATCCGTGTCTCTCTTGATTGAACACTCGTTTATTCCCCCAAAGAAAAAGAGTGATCGAAGCTTTGTTTTTCCGTTAATTCTGGGGATTTTCTTGAAGTGGGAGTTGGAGGTGGGTCTTCAGTGAATTTCACTGTATTTTTTCCTTGAAAATTTTGATTTCTCGAATTGTTCTCAAATCGGAGTTCTTCGAATCATTTCGAGAAAAGATTTTGTTCTTTGGATGAAACCGCGAATCAGCGGCTCCTATAGCTCGATCTGTGGCCCCGCGCTATGAGTCGCAGGCCAACCATCGCGCCGGTGAAGTTCTCCGAGAACGTGACAACCACAAGAAAGACGGTTACCGGCAACAAACTCGCCGGAAGTCTCAGAAGATTTGGGATGGAGCGGCGCTGCCGGCGGAAGGTGGTCCGGATCTACCACACCGACGCGGATGCTACGGATTCGTCTTCGAGCGACGAAGAAACCGGCGAGCTCGCCCGACGGCGGGTTAAGCGGCACGTGCAGGAGATAGGGATCGAAATCACCGCCGCGGCTCGCCGGGTACCGCCGCCGCCAAAGCAGCCGGTCGTGGCGCCGGAGCCGAAGAACCGAAAGAGGTTTCGAGGCGTCCGGTGGCGGCCGTGGGGCCGATGGGCGGCGGAGATTCGCGACCCGACTCGGCGGAAGCGCGTTTGGCTCGGGACCTTCGACACGGCCGAGGAAGCGGCCGCCGTGTACGACAACGCCGCCGTCAAGTTAAAAGGAGCCAACGCCATCACCAACTTCCCCCCGAAAGCGGCCGTCGGCATCACCAGCGACTCCTCCGGCAAGAGCGACTCCTCCTCCCAGCCCTTCCCCTCCCCGACGTCCGTCCTCCGTTACGGCGGGGACCAGATGCCGTTCGACTTCCTCGAGTACGGCGATGTGGACGCCTTCGGTTTGGACGTGGAGCCGCCGTTATGTTTGACGGACTTCTGCTTACCCAAGCGGCAGAGTTGGAAACCGGACGAGTTTGGCGAGATCGACGCCGAAGCGTTCTCGCTTGAAGTCGTTACCTTCTAGTACCAAAGATAGTGACGAAAACACCCTCATCCTATTCGGGTGCGGCCCGAAATGTCTGTGACCAGTATCGTCTTTTTGTCTACATTTAGCAGTAACCTTTGTGAGTTTGGAGCGTGTAACGGCGAGTTTTTGTTAAAATGGAGTGGCGGGAGTTTCCAGGCCATTTATTTATTATTTTATATTCGTAAAGAATCGTTACGTACTTTCGGTGTGCAAGCGAGAGCCGCGTGGGCGTTACTGGTAGGAAACCGTCCCTTAAATTCCACGCCTTAGCGTGGAAAAACCGGAGATATCTTTTCCTTTATTATTATTATTTTTCTTTTCTTTTTTTTCCTATTCTAATTCCTCGTAAATGTGTATTTCTCTGTTTGTAACCATGTAAGACAAGTGCATCTCTAATTGCAATAAAAATATTAGATGATGATTACGTGGCACGATATCCACCGTGTGATGAGGGTGATGGTTACGACAGTGATGTGAGCAGGTGACACATGAGCTGATCATTGCGACTGTCTCCTGTTCTGGTGGCTGAGAGCAGGTGTGTCCCCACGCAACACAAGGGAGGGTACATTGAACGCTCATCCGAAGCCATCCTACCCTTTCTTGTCTCTGCTGCCCCAGATTGCCTATAATACCCCTGAAACTTTTTACGATTTACCTCTCCAGGTCAAGGAAGTCAATGTCTCGACCGGCGATCGGATGATACCGAACGGAATTGAATTCGAGCCATCTGATCCGTAAAACTACCGGGTCAAGGACCCAAGGTACACCGTATGGCCCACCGTGCGGACTGTTGAGTCAGGGCAATCTCGTAACTTTACCGACCCCCTTTGGCAGTTTCCAGCGGTGGTGGGAGTGGATGAGACGTGGCGTCACGGATTGTTGGAGGGAACTGCCCTGTGGTCCATCCGACGGCTGATGGTCTTCGATCTAAAACGATTTGGTCACGTGTCAAATAGATTCCGTTCCGTCCCGTGCACCTCGCTGGAGATTAGGCGGGACCCGTTTTGATGGTAGGGCCGTTTAGCTCGCCGGTGGGAGACACGTGTTGGCCATTCCGGGCTGCTTCCGCGACCCACACGGGCCAATAGATCTCTACCCGAAAGCAAGTTGGGTTAGGCGGCATCCCAACTCATCTGGGCACGTGTGAGCCAATACCATTCGTGCGAAGCTCAATGGAGTCCATTCTGATATTCGATGGCTGGAAAAGTCATTGCACATCGTCTTTAGCTGCAGCAAATTCTAAGTGAAATGCATCATTATTTTTACTGATTCATATGAATCTTACATGGCTTAATACAATAGGACAGGAATAATTTTAACGTGATATGTATTAATACATATTCAATTTTTTTTGTGTAAAGATTGTATTGCATATTTTTTGAATGGATGTCGTAATTTTATGACTATAATATTGTAAATTTATAATTGGAATGTAATTTTTTTTGACTTTTTGAATGTGTATCTTAATTTTATAATTACGGTGTCATAAGTTTATAACTGAGATGTCATCTTAAAATTTGATGTGACGTGCATTAATACACATTTAGCTTTTTTTTAGAATTTATATATAAACATATTTTCTAAGTGGATATCGTAATTTTATAACTACGATGTCGTAAATTTACAACTGAATATCATAATTTTTTTTGACTTTCTTAATGGATATCTTAATTTTATAACTACGATGATTTTACAACTGAAGTGTCATCTTAAATTTTGATGTGATATACACATTTTTTGAATTGGTTTCATAATTTTATAACTACGGTATTCTAAATTTATAATTGAGTATCGTAATTTTTTTTGGCTTTCTGAACGAGTGTCGTAATTTTAAAACTGATGTATCATAATTTTTTCGATCGGGATGTCGTAAAGCTGCCTTAATATTTTTTAATGAATACAGTATGTATATGGATCAATAAAAGGAAATAATGCAGCTCATGTACAATTTATCACACCGAATATAGTGTACAAAATCTTTTCCATCGATGGCCAAAAGCTAATCGAAATAGAACCCAAGGCTTCGGGCGTTCCTAGGTTATTAAGACGAATTTCTACCTCAAATATCATAACAGAATTGCCCATCATTTTCAGGGTCTTAATCGTGCTTCTTATCCTCAACGAGATTTAAAACCTGATATAAAACAATATTTTAATCAGTAGGAGCTGGTGATTGAGCGCCGGCCTAGGGATGATGCGAGAGACGTGGCGGTCTACCCCGAGTCTGTGATGATGGGAGATACGTGGAGGTCGTTATCAGGGACCATGAAATTGGACGGGCCAACAGCAGAGCCGTCGGCCAGGCGGGCCGAACCGGATCGAAGTCGGCAATCAATGGGATCCAGCGTGGCCAGAAAAGGTTAAAACCACGTCTCAATCTCACAAGATTCACGCGAGGATGGGTCCACCCGCGCCCGCCTGGCTCTAAGTCTAAAGCCGCGCGTCTCATCGATTAAACGGCGGGCCGCATCAACGATCCGCGCCATCCTCCCTTGGCAAGGTCATGTGCGTCGGGCCCGCCACATCTCACCCCGAAATCTTATCACGCCTCTGGCTCAACTCCAGGAGGAAAAAGCCAGCAGGCAGTAAAGAAACAAAGCATTCCCAAAGGATTTAGCGCAGGAAACATCCCCGATTCTTCTCTCCAGTCCGCGTGGAAATACTTGGCCTTGAAGGCCAGTAGTAATGACCCGACCGGAGAGAGAGAGAGAGAGAGAGGGACGTCTTTGGACTGGTCCTGCCTAGTTCTGATCCTCACGACCAAGTCAACGTCAGTTCACATGCTCTGATTTAATTTATTCTCGAGACCAAAATTATATGGGAATATCAATACGAACCGTGGAAACATTGATATATAAAAATATTGATCTTTCCTTGCTGGAAAAGGAAGAATTAAACTAAGATTTGGATTGCCTGATCTTTGACTAGAAACATGGTGGCTAAAAGAAGGGGTTGTTTTCATGCGGATAGCTCGACAAGAGTGATGATGCTTTCAACCCTTTCTCCGCTTACGACATTGGTCCACTACCAGAGAGGGTGCCAAGATTTCTTTAGCATAAATCCTGCTTCTTTCTGGTGCCAACCTTTTTTATCATCAATCATCATAGCGTTATGCTAGTTTAAGCTGCTTGAGAGTCATTGCAAGAATTGAGCACATCACAGTGAAGTTTGGAGTTGAGAAACGAGAGCAAAATGGATAGTTCCAGGAACGTAGGCGCATAGTCCTGTTTCGAGTGTTAAATGAGGGTGGATCTTTGCGACTTTTCTCATCACCGAGCTTATCGTAATTTTTTTTCTCTCTATTTGCAATCACGAGGTTGATTTGGTTGCCACGCTGATAGGGTTATATTATATTGTTGGGGAATTACAGGAATCCTCTTTCTTTGCTTAGAAGGTGATTCTTTTTTCTGATCATATTCTGGAAGGTTAAGGATTGTTTCGGTCTCTATTTGCATAGACTTTGGGTCGAAATGCAGCTCTGTTCATTTTGAAGAACAAAAATTCCACCGCAACGCAAAACGCTATATATATTTTTTTATGTACAATCAATAAATTGTCTCAAACTTCTTTTTATAACTTTGAAATTTTAGTGAGAATTTTACTCTTTTATGTTTTTCTATTATGCCCTTTGGAGACATTCAAGGCAAAGTGATTCATCCAAAATTACTAGTGATCCAATTGAAAATGATAAAATCACTAAGTTTTGTGGTTGCGATCCTACATTATTTATACATCTACTATCATCATCCAATCTAGTGATCCCATGCTAGTTTTTGAGGAAGAATATCCAAAATCAGCCATAGATAATAATTTTATATTGAGATTTAATAACCAAAATACCTTCATATAAAAAATGCTTCATATTATTTTCATATCAATATAATATTTTAATAGTATAAGATTATTATATAATAATATAATATAACATAATAGAATATAATTGTTATATTATGCTATATATAATATATAATTATAATTGTAATATGATAATATCATAGTATACTGTTATGCTATAATATTATGATTATATTATAATTAATATAATAATAAAATATTATATTATATTATAGAAAAATAATATGATAATTTAATCTAAAATGAACTAAAACTATATAATCACATATTAGATGTAAAATATATCAAGGGTAATTTTGATGTTATATGGATAACGATTTTAAATTTTTATGACATATCAAATAGTTTAAATTAGATATCTAATCTTTAATTACCAAAATATATCATACCAAGTACGATAATCTTATATAACCAAGGATAAGATCACTCTGTAATAAAAATCTTTGGTGATCTAAGATCACCATGGTTACCCCATTTGGGTTATCAAACATCCCTTTCGGGTTATCTTAATTAATAAATTTTAAAAATCATCATCTTCTTAAACTCTAAATTTATAAACTCCTAGATCAAAGTTGCTTCTTCATATATATATTTTGTAAAATATTTTTAACCCATTTTGATAGTTTTGACTTAAATTTTGTATCTTAATCAGCATTACATTAACCAAATATAAAATAGCAATCAAACACTTCTATTTAATAAAATACAATATTGCATTTTCAATGCAACATAAATCGAAATGCAGACGTACGCAAATTAAGCCCTTAATTACTCAACTTGCATGATTCATATCAATTTTATTCGGTAGATATTTGGTTTTTATTACTAGGTTTATCTTCCTTTGTTATTAGGTGAATAAAGAAGTCTTTGCCTTTTTGTAAATGGGTAAATTGTTATTTAGTCGTATAATTTTTGTTGCACTTGATTGGAACTAGGATGAGCCGATTGAGATGGTTGAAACAGTAGCACAAACTTTTCATTATTTTCTGTTACTCTTCATAATTTATAAAATATTTATTCTATCTAAAGTGTTTGTGATGGATTTTTTTTTCATTTTTAATACATGTGTGTTTGTTACTAACTGCATCGGTGAATAGTCTATCGTTTAGAACTGATTATAAATTTCTATTTATTTCTTTCACACTAATGCTATTCAATATTATTCCTTTCATACAGCCAAATAATACTCTCTCTTTTGTAACAAACATTTTATATTTTTTTTTTTGTACAGATGGGCGATCACATAAGTCTGGTGTGAGTTAACCCAGATACATCATAATATAAAATTTGCGACAAAACAGGAGGACAGGGGTCACCTCTGCTCCATATCCTATAGCCCACATGCTGAGCCACAGTAGCCGCCCAGTCAGCCGCCGAGTTGGCTTCACGAAAAACATGACGAATCTGGGCGGTATCCACATCCTGCAGCATAGACCATATGTCCCTGAGAATCAGATTAGAGATGCTTCGGAATACTCTCCTTCCGCAACCACTGAATAACCGTCATGGAATCACCTTCAATCACTAGTCTCTGGGCTCAAAGAGTCTGAGCAGCATAAGAAATACCTGCCCAGGCAGCATAAAGCTCGGACATAGGTACAGAAGAATTCAGTGAGCCAAATCCTCCAGCCGCCAGCATATCACCCTGAGGCCCACGAATAATGAAGGCCGAACCAGCCAATCTACCACGGACATACCGTCAAAGTTGATTTTAACAAACCTGGAGGAGGGGGCTCCCATGAGATGAAAACCGTACGACGGTTCGCTGTCGAAACAGCAGGGGAACCCCAGAGGCCATAGATGTCATAACCTACCGATAGAGTGGCTCGGGCAAATCAGCGGATAAGGATCTGATCTTTCTCACCAACCGCTGAGAGATATAAAGTCCTCAGAAAATATAATCTGGTTCCTAGATAACCAAATCTGGTAGGCCGTGGCCGCCCAAAGACCCTAAGTATGTAGAGAAGCCATCCGAAGATCCTGAAAAAAAGAGAGGACGGGGGAACCGGAAGCATCCCCTCTATAAGCATAGCCCACCATGTACCATATCTAGCTAGCTCTAGGACATCTGAAGATCGCATGGTCTGTAGACTCATCCTCCAAAGTACACAGGGGACAGGTCGGCTGGATAGAGACACCCCTACGAGAGAGTAGGGCACATATCGGAAGGCATCCCATAGAAGCTTCCATAGAAAGAGCTGAACCCTAGGAAGAGTGGGGAGCGACCATATCCAAGCAGCATCCTTCGTTACCTGGGACTGAGGCCTAAAGATCTTCATCAAGTCCCTGAAAGGGGCCCTAGAGAGGGAGGATCGCTGCCATAGCCTAACACCAGCCGCGGGACTAGAAATAAGAGGAACGGATAAAATCCGCTGAGAGAGTTCCTTTCCAAAAGACTGGTCACCAAAGGGGTATGCCAGGAGGGGGGATCAGATGAGATTAAATCCTTAACCCTCAGATCGGAGGAAACAGTACTAAAAAATGAGGGCCATCGGGATAGAGAGAGCTCAGAAATCCAAGAATCCTGAAAAGCGTCAATAGAGTGACCATCACCAATCATCCAAAGGTATTCTTCATGATGGAGTCTCCAACCTGCAGACCTCCTTCCAAAAGGAACAAACATTGATGTTCAAAAGAGTGTGCCACATATAAGAATTACAATCCCAAGATATCACTTGAATAATTAGTTTGGTAATTAAATTGATAAATTTAAGAATTTGTGATCATTAGCATTGCTTAATCCGATTCAGTTGCCATCATTGATCTCCATTAGCGTCAAGAATTCGATAGAACTTCAATTTCAATATCGATTCATTTCTACTTTCTAAAACCGACCGGTAAGGAACACCACTTTTGAACCTAATTTTTCTAATTCAATTTGAAATCTATAATTTTGTATCAAATTGAAGGTGATTTCTAGGTACTAAGGATTATTAAGATAATCTATAAAGAAATTCTGCTTATTCTCTTAATCCAGATCATGTTGTGGGATTTATGAGTTGGGATGACTTGAATTGGTTCTTTAATCATTTGAACTTCATATTTTATAAATAGTGTTATGTTGCTTCTAGCCCAGTAGGTCATGCTTGCTCCAAATTTGCATTCATTCTCATTTTGATAGAATTCAGTCAAATCTAACCCAATCTAGTTTGACCTTGAAGTTGATTGGTAGCATCAAGCCAGAAGATGTTCCATAATACGACATACTTAGAGGTGGTAGAAATCTAATCTAACGAACTTGATTCAAATTCATTTGAAAAAAAAAAGATTCAAGTTTTACTTTTTTAGCTCAAATCTAAAATGATCCAAAATTTTTGGATCAAGTCGGATCACGTTGCAAGTAATCATCAGGCTAGAAGGCATCACAATAAATGAAAAAAAGCATCTTTGCTTATAAAATGGTTTTATTAAATATTTGATGATTTACGAGAAAAAGCTATATGTGGCTCGTAATGCAAAGTAATGAAGAATTGGTAGGTTCAATCGGAGCTAGAAGGTAAGAATAGGAAGGTGGGACGAGACTATGTTGATGGTTAGAAAGTAAAATTTATGGGATATCGAGCCACCAAAGAGTAAGCATACGGTGACATCAATGATAGTGGTGGAGTTGTTACAATGGAGAGCCTAGACTTGACATGATGAGAGAAAATGTCACATGGCAAGAGATAAGGAGTTGGAGAGTAAAAGCTTAGGAGAGAAAAGAAATGGAGAAGAAGGGAGACAATAAGATGAGCTGTCCTCTATAGGGAAGGAAGTTAGGAAGAAAGGGGGATTTAGAAAGGTGAGCTCATATTTGATATATATTCTTTGAAAGTCTTTTAATCAATATTTTAAATTTTGCAAGATATAACTAAAACACCATCAGAAGACCATTTTGGGTGTATAATTTTTTTATTTAAATGTTACATTAACCATTTCAAATTTGTTGATAAAAAACACCATCCAAATTATTTTCCATCGCTCTTTATTAGTAGCATTAGGATTGATACATATAAAAACTTAAATAAGAATTAGGTTTTATGCTTTGTTCTTTTAATGGGAATCAAAAATTAACTTCATGCCAATAAGATACTAGACAAGCCATCATCAAAAGATTTTCATTAGTTAACCAAACTAAACAATATTTACCTATTCTCCTTTTATTTTTAATGAAAACTCTTGAGAGTTCATCATCAGCTCAATCATTTCATGTGACCGCACTACAACAATAATGTGAACCAAGTATTCAAAGACTTTCGAAAGAGAACCCATCACCCCCAATTATTGCAACTATATGAAAATTTCAAGTAAACACTCTTGATTTATTAGAGTTCTTTAACAAAAATATGGATTTACTGAGCATTTTTGCCTTATTACATGTGTTAAATGTTGGTCTTTTGAAAATTAATGCAATTTGAGATATTTTGCGGAACAAAAATGTGCACTTGAAAGTATATTTTCATGAATTACCACTTAATTGTATTATTGTAAGTTTTAAATTATTATTTCATTAGTATCTAATTATATTCTAATTTCGTGTCTAGCTATATTAGTATTTAGGGTAAGAAATGAGTAAATGAAAAAAAAAAAAGAGAATGGAATTGAGTATTAATAAATTACTTTTTTTTTTTAAAAAAAGGACATACTTTATTTGAAGAAAATAAAGTCAAGCTTGGAACCGCTTTCTCATCCGATTATTTAGGTTCAGAGTTTAATTTTAACTCATCGCACCCGGAAGCGACTCGAACCCGGAATGATCCGACGCTACCCGATTGCCACCTCCCCGCGTCCTTCTGGCTTTCCGCCCAACTGGATCGCCTCCCGTCAAGGAGCTTCGGTGGCGTCGCCTGGTTCAACGTCGGTGTGCTCACCCTCACCTTTTCCCCTGCCTCCCGTCAAGGAGCTTCGGTGGCGTCGCCTGGTTCAACGTCGGTGTGCTCGCCCTCACCTTTTCCCCTGGCCAAAAGCAAAAAAAAAAAAAAAAAAAAAGACGTCGGTGTTCTGGGATCTCCCCTCATTTCCAACTAGGGTTTCGTCGATCAAAATTATCGCTGGATTCTTTCGCCAAGAGTTGTATCCCAAGGCAAACTCACCAACGAGGGTTTTAGGTATTTTCCTTCCTTTATCCCGTAAGAGATTTTTGATTTCTCAGCAATAAGAAGGATCTGCATCCTTATCAGACTAAATTTCCACGTATTCGAACTCGAAAGTTTGCATTGAGTCAACGCATGATGCAGTTGATTGCTGAATTGTCTCTTGCTTCAATTTTTACGCAGAGCCAGGGATGTCTGCGAGCTGATTTCATATTAGCCTCCTGATTATCTTTGGTTTGCATCTGCCTGCGGGGTAATTTTAACACTGATCATCGATTGGTGCAATTATTGGCACAGTTTGTAGTCCTAACTGATGTTTCATTTTTTTCTCGAGTTCAGCTAAACCAATTATGACGCATAATATTGTTAGAGGATTGTCGGATCAATGATAGTTCGAAACTGATCGGTTTTTTGATTTGCAACTATTATATCGGAACCAATTTTCTCAGTATTCTTAGCTTTATCCCACATTCTCAGCTTACATCCCATTTGATTGTTTCTTTATTGATATGAATGATGACCAAGGACCTCAACCAAAAAGGCTATCCAGAAATTGTTGTTTGGGGTCCTTAGACCTGTTTAAGTACCCAAATCTCCTTGGTGCACAAGCGATATGGAACACACAAGTCCTATATGGCTTTAAATTCACATGATAGAATCATATAAACTAGTTAACATCATCTAATCTTTGCTATGCTAGTAGCTAAGTCTGTTGTGCTGTACTTAGCTGCACCCTTGCTCATAGGAATGATCAACATTGCTTCAGAGTGGAACTTTGTGGATCATGTTTTCCCTTTTGGTTGACACGAGACTAATCTCTAATTGGCAACTAGTTTCACCAAAACCTCTCTCACAATATTATGAAGTTTACCCCTCCTTGTCAACATTCAAAATATGCAACTGCTGCTTCAGAGCACATCTGGTGCGCATGAAAGAATATTCTATTACTGATCATCATCACTTAAACTCTGTCATATTGTAGGCATCTCTTTTTGATGTATTCATTTTGTACTTCTCTTTCTAGTTTATAATATTTGAATAAATTAAGTGTAACAGAAATGCGTATGTTAAAATAGATGTGTGGTAAAATTTTAAAAGATAGAATTGAAAATAAACATATACGAGAAATAAGAGGAGTAGCCCCAATTGAAAATAAAATGAGAGAAAATCGATTACAGTGGTTTGGACATATACAACGAAAGCCTTTAGATGCTTCGATTAGAAAGAGTGATTTTTTAAAAATCTATTATAATGATAGAGGTAGAGGTATATCTAAACTAATATGGACAGAAATAATTAAAAAAGATATAACTATTTATAATTTGAGTATCAACTTAGCCTTGAATAGAACAGAGTGGAGGAAGCAGCTTCATGTAGTCGATCCCATGTAGTTGGGAAAAGGCTTAGTTGAGTTGAGTTTCTAGTTTTACAACACATTTAAACAAAACAGCCATGTTTTTTTTTTTTTTTTTAATTAATTATAAAACTAAACCCATAAGAGAAGGTTGAGTATTTTGACCATCATTTTTTTTACCCTAAAGTCTTATCTTTATGCATTTTCCTCTATCGTTGCATTTCTTGCACTTCATTTTGGCAGACTTTTCTTTTCATCCAAATTGAACAGTATGATTGTCAACCCCCCCTCGAGTCAATATATTGTATAGATATTGTTTTTCTACAAAAATCCTCATATGTTTTTTTATATAAATATGTTGGTTATTATTTGTGCTCATATATTCCTTTTCTGATAACTTCAAATGTACTTAGGTTCCCGCAGTGCTAGTGTTAGTGTGTTGGGATGAACTAACAGTTAGATGTTAAGTCCAGTTGTTCAAATATATCACCAGTGCTTGGTTACTTAGCTTATAACCCTATGTATTAAGTGCTATGCTAATTGTATGGGTTAAATCCTTTCTAACAAGTTCCATTTAGGTTATGTTATGCCTACTGTCTCAGTAGGCCACCTCAAATTTTCAGAGCATATACTCAACTCAACTCAACTCAACTCAACTAAGTCTTTTCCCAACTAAAATTTTCAGAGCATATGTTCAGGTAATATTTCTACTAATCTATATAATTTTTTGCTTCCTCTTGTGCATTCATTCATCCTTACTGCTGTGTTCTATATCCACCTTGGCATTTCATCATTTTGTTTCATATAACGTTGTTATTGCATATTAAGATATTTGCTTAAGTTTTACCATAGTTTTGATGTTTCTGTTTTCCTGGACATGTCTTATTGCCTAAATGTTAATTTATACTCCAATATGATCATACTTGTATCCTATAAGATGCTCACTTTAACTCTCAAAAATAATGTTAGATGTTCAACAATAATTTAGCATGTAGTATTCTCAAAAATAATTGATCTTTAAACAATTCACGGTAAGGATAGAGGTAGAGGTAGACCTAAACTAACATGGACAGAAATAATTAAAAAAGATATAACTATTTATAATTTAAATGTTGACTTGATCCTGAATAGAGCAGAGTGGAGGAAGCAAATTCATGTAGCCGACCCTATGTAGTTTGGAAAAGGCTTAGATGAGTTGAGTTGAGTTGAGTTGTAGTTGCCTAATAGGAAACTAATGTGAGCATTTATTCCTTGTTGTGATCATATATATCTTTGACATATTCCCTACTTACGTGTCTTATATGATCATCATTTGATATCTGAATTTAAATAGCCTGAGTTCGATAAAGACATTATACAAATTATTTTGGGTCATTCTTTTTAAAGTCTGTCTTCGGTTACTATGGTTATGATATGCAGAATAATCTGTCCTTTGCTCTTTTCCTTTTGTTAATTCAATGCACATTACTTTCTACTAATGATTTCTTCATCAATATCTGTTTGCTAGAAGAATCTGGTGATCCTGTTTTGCTGACTGAAACTCCTGAGTTCAAATGGGAGCCTGCTTTGGAAAGGTCAGTTATCATAGATAAAATGCACAAAAATTCATAATGAAGCTTGAAATATGCAGTGTAATGTGTAGGTAAATAATTTGCTTTTCTTGTTATGTCATTGTCACAGTGGAACAGGGAAATATGTTGGTGCACATGTGTGCTCTTTTTTGTTGTTGTTGTTGTTGTTATTTGGAGGGGGATTGTGTGAAGTTGGGCTTTTAAGTTACAGTTATATGTCTGGAGCTTTGAGCTTCCAAATGTTCTCTCTTTATTTTACAAAGCCTTCTCATCAGTCACACACAGGTACAAGCAAGCACACATACATATATACCTGTATACGTATATCTATAATTATGTGTGTACCTGCATGTGCATGTGTTTGTGTGACTGCATGCATTACTTGTATTACCTGTTGGTTTTTTCTTGGTATTGAATTGCTGCATTCATGCTTTCCTTGGATAACTTATTTAACAAGCATATGCTTGTATATTTTTAGGAAAAAAATGGCAACCAACTTATGATTTTGTTCTCTTTCCATTTGTAGGGTAAGAGTGAAGGCGAAGCTGAGGGCATATATTTCAGAGCTGAAAATGTACATGTAATTACTAGCAAAGAGAACTGGGATGAGAAGATTGCAGATGCAAACAGGGATGGCAAGCTAGTAAGCAATTTGATAGGACCCCCATAAAACCCATACATGGGCGCATATGTATGCATACATGCACTAACATGCACATACACAGAGATTGGGGGAGGGAGATGCCCACCTGCACATATACCTAGCATTTTTAATAACTCACTCTTATTTATGTAATATTGTCAAATATAGGACTAACAGAGCTCTCTTCTGTCTTTAAATCAGTCTCTTGATGAAGTTATATGTCCACTTATATTATCAACCTGGAGCTTAAATTTCATCTTCGTCCAGGCCTGGCTGGTCCAGTGCTGAACTTGGGCTGTTTAGCTGGATTTCCTGGAATAGGCTAACTAATATGTTTGTATGCTGGCTAATTTTTGGATGACCTGTATCTGAGTCATTTGTAAGTTTTTGCAGAATTTTTTCCAGATCCCGTATGGTGGCCTTGAGAGTCCAGATTTAAGTTTTGGATAAGGCCATCTTCTAGTATGATCTGGAAGTATTTCCAGATTGTGCAGTTGGGGTTGAAACAGCCCATAAATACATGCTTCTCTGATTCAGGGTCAGTATAATATCACTGCAGAATATGTTACAGTCATCATTGGGAGGAGAAGACTGGTTAAGGAGTATCTGAATCACCTGTCAGCATGGATTGGTCATTTAGTTTTTTTTTTTTTGTTCCTCATCTGATCAAAGCCCTTTCTCATAAAAAATGAAAAATGTTTGCACAAAAGGTCATATTGACTTTTTAGGGTTGATAACTTTTGCTGGGTCAAAAGGATGATATTCCTAATTTGGTTCAAATAAAATTGGGATCGAATCAAAACAGTGCAGAACTTAGTGTATCATTCTTGAAGAAATTAGATGTTGTTGGAAGTGGTAGCAAGAAGTGGAAATAAAGTAGGTGGCATTTCAGAATTTAAAGAGCCTGACCATAGATCTCAAGTTGCTGCAGATCGAAGAAGAATCTGGGGGTACTGGATCAGGAAGAATAGAATTTTTTCAAGAAAAGAATGTGGTTCTCTTCAGTAACAGAAATGTTTTAGGTTTCTGCCATGTGGTCCAGTAATTTTTTCTGCTTGGGCTTTCTGCCATGTCCCTGATATGACTGGCATATCTCTTGAGTTTTTGATGTGGAAAACTGCTTTTGTAGGAAGGGAATTTTAGGTTAAATAGCATATGAAAACAATGCTTCAATGATATTTCAAACTTATTAGCGGGATAGAAATGAGAGTATTCTTGCTACCGAACAAACTGCCCTTTCGATCTAGGTAGATTGGAACAGAGGCCTGGAGATATATTTACTCTCTTAAGACTAGAGATGGCTTCATGGCATTGGAAGTTGAGATGGACAAGGGATAGGCTGGGAAACAACAGACTATATGCGGAGCTTTTCGGCTGCCGGGAAGCATGGATGCATGGATGAGGTAGAATAGATTGTAGCATGCATCATAGTTCATCTTCTTTATTGTTGGTTTCCAACCTGGTGTTTGCTCATGTAGTGAACTTCAACGTGGAAATTGATGTTCCTCATGTATTCAATCATGGCATTTCCATGTGTGACTTATGATAATGAGGAAAAGGTGAGATATCATGAAATTTAATGGTTCCGAGTGAAAAAAGGTGAGGATCTAGGAATTTTGCATCATGTTTGTGGTGACTAGTGCATCATATTTGGATAGGTTTCTAGGAAGAGGATGGTCTAATAGGTGTGAAAAGGGAGAATGTTCAAACAAAGGATGAGCATTGGATTGGTTGCAAGTCCAGATAAGTTATTTTTGGCTATCCTCTGCAATATACTATATTATCTATTAGTTGATTGTAACATTACTATGCTGAAGAAACAGTCTCACAACTTGGAAATATTTAGTAGCATAGATGGGCATAGAAATTGAGAGCTAGTGAGTATGTGGGTTTTGCTCAAAAGAATGAAAACTAATTAGCCTATTGGAATGAGTACTCTGTTTTTTTATATGCAAACTTTGATAAGGCAATTGCTGTAGTCATTCTGAATTTTCTTGCAGTGCATGTGCTGGAAAAGGTTTCAATTATGTCAGAAAATTATGCAAGATGCACTTTTATTCAGAATAATGACCAGTAAAAAAAATATATTGCGTCTAGCTAGTTTGGAGAGTTTTACCCAACCCAAATGGCAAGGACTTTGCTTAGTTTTATTGCAAGAAGGATTGGTTCTGGGAAAGCTGTGAGGTAGGATAGGTACAATATGGAGAGGCTACTGCTTGAATGGTTTAATAAAGCTATCCACAATCTGTCTATGCAGTCTTCCATGGAGGGTGGTGATTGGTGATATTTTGGTGCAACGCATGCAATTGTTGATGGATTAAAAAAGGGATGTGCTCCATAACCTGTCATGGTTATGAGAAAGAACAAGAATAGAATGTTACATGACTATGCAAGGTATCCAGGGGCAAAAGTAAATTAATGTGAAAGGAATTAGAATATCAGGGTTAGGTGTTATTGTTAGGGGTTTTATCATCAAAGTGCTAGAGTGTCCCTTGTAGAACTACCAAGATGGAAAAGGTGGGTTAATTAGCAAGTCCACCAGCTCATGAACCATAAACAGCATAAACTATATAATGTAAAGACAGGAAAAGGATTGTTTTGCTACCGGCAAATTCCTCTTTTGTAAGGAAGGAATATATTGGTAGAATGAGTCTGCAGACTTATGAGGTGTGGTGGGAGCACTCCCAGGTCTTATTTATGAATAATGATTGCCAAGGATCCTCTTATGTGCAAGTTGCATGTCATGAAGCTAAAGAATTCCAGTTATCATGTTGTGCTGATAGATTCCACTAAACTATCAGATTCACTGGTCTACCAGAATTGGCCGATAATATATAACAAACTTCAGAATATTTGCAGGAGACAAAATAATAAATTAGAAAGTAGAAAATAACCTGAATTTTCCTTTCAAGAAGAAAATAT
Source organism: Calamus simplicifolius (assembly GCA_900491605.1). Taxonomy (NCBI): domain Eukaryota; kingdom Viridiplantae; phylum Streptophyta; class Magnoliopsida; order Arecales; family Arecaceae; genus Calamus; species Calamus simplicifolius. Next base: position 504,651 of record UESW01004232.1, on the reverse strand, counting down.
GCTGGTTGGAGCTTAAAACATCCATAGAGAAATCAGAGTGGATCTGCTGAGTGGCTTGCTGAATGGACAAAGACATTGGGGTCTGCTAGTGGTAGGATCAAAAGAATTCTGCTTGATTTTTTCAAGAATTATGTTATGTAGGAAAAAGAAAGTACTTTTAGATAAATGAAACCTAGGTTACTAATCCTGAGTTTGCCAACTTGTTTTGACACGCTAGTTTTCAAGAATTTTGAAGCCTTGGCTCTTGGACTTGTCGCGATATTTTACTTTCTGAGGAGTCTTGCATACAAAATTTTATTAGTTGACATTTAACAAAACATCAAAACAAATGATAGCAATTCCATGGACTTCATTCATGTGGTCAAGCTATGTTGCCTTACATTTGCGTAAATATCAGTCAGGAAAACTGTTATTCATTTGAAATAAGATTTTTCTTCTCTCAATTTGGGCTGATGCCTTACATAACGTAATCCTTGGATCACTAATATCATTAAGAATGTTTGTTGAAGTGTTTTGTCTCTGTAGACTTTGTATATGTGATACTCAAGCTAGCTCACTTTAAATTAAAATTCAATTAGTCTGGATTATTTTAAAAAAATAAAAATAATATAATTAGAATTTTTGATTGAATCTATATTTGTGAGGTCCAATATTGACTTTCTAATGCATCTCGAATCACTCAATTGGAGTACAACCGAGGAAGTTAGGAGCAATTTTATGAACGTATATTAGATGAATTTTTCAGAAATTATGAAATTGCATTCACGGTGATAAGGATGATTTTTTTTTTTTGTGTTTTTATCCAATTTTTATATTTTAAAATTATACTAGATGAGTTAGAAGTTAGTTTTAAGTTAAGAACCTATTTTAAATATTTAATGGATATTTCTCTTTTTGATTTTCTTAAAGAAATCAGTATCCTATAAAAACTAGGAAGTCTATTAATTTTAAAAGATCAGTATTTTATGAAAAAGCAGGAAACCTCTTATCTTTAAGAAATCTCTATATAAATAGAGCTCAATGGAGATCTTTCGATATTCAATCAATAGTTTAGAAGGTGAAGGTTGAAGGATCAAGATGGATGATGGAGCCCTTAAACAATAAAATTTGAGGATTAGCTACCACTAATTTTATTTGAAATAGGTTAGCAACCTGACTATAGTTAGAATTTTTTTAAAATTATATAATATTTGAATTTCAGATTTTGTAAGTAATCTAATCATAGTTAGAGTTTGTTTAATTAAAATTAGTCATGGCTGTTAAAGTGTTCTAGAATTTTGCATTTATTTATTTATGGATATTTAGGCTAAATAAGTTTATTAAAATATTGTTATATTTTGGAAAATTATGGGTTTGGATTTATTATATCTACTAAATGACACGATTTATTTTGAATTTTTATTATGCCTAGTATTTTATTTGAAAAATATCATCAATATATTATGACATGAGAGGACGATTGCAAATTTTGTAAACCACTTTGCATATCTTGTTTATTCAAAAATTTGAATCAAGTATGTCATCTTGCCTGTGTAACTAGTATGTGTTTCAAGTTTTGATGGAATTTGCTAAAATTATGTTAAGAATCATGTCTGAAACTTGTTATTTGAAAATATTTGAGCAAATTTGGAAATTATGTGTATGTGATATAAGCTATATTTTGTATATGTATATGTTATTAACTTTCATTCAAGCTATATTTTGTATTATATGAACCTAGTTTATTAGGGCTTGTAAGTAAGCTTGTGATATCAGGACCCATTCTATAGAGGATATATGTGGTTTTTGTTTGTGACCCATGCTACAGGGTTATATGCGGTTTCTTTTTTGTCGCCCTACCTTAAAGTTTGTTTGCATTTGTAGTTAATTGGTTTAAGTGTTGTTATTAGACCATTTGAAACTTAAGTGAAGCATTATTTGCTAAAAAAATAAGAAATTTTTTTTTTAAATCTTGTAAGACATCGATTTCTGCAAATTATTTGATTATCTGCCTATGTATAAAATGTAATTTTAAACATTATTGTAATACACATGTTATTTTAAACTGTATCATTATGTGATATAGTAGTATCACTGCTGCTCCTGATCTCTCAAAATTATCGCATGGGAGAAACTTATGTAGGATCAGCTGTTTAGCCATCCAAAAGCTAAAATACTCAAAGATAGGATGATAGGCGAGTCTGCACTTGTGACAATTTTGAACCGTACACTGATCAGAAAGAACTAATTGCAGCAACTACAGTGGTGTTGACAACTATGTCTCTACCTCACGCCAGTAGAGGATATGAACTTGAATTCCTTTACGACACAAGCTCATCTACCCTTTGGAGGGTAACCATGCTATTTCCTTGTCATTTTCTTTAGAAGATTGTTACTTGTAGATCAAGTTATAGAAGGGATTTGGGTCGAAGTTGAACTATGGATTCTAGTAAAAAATATGTTAGTTAGAGAACCAATGTAGTTCTTTATTCAAGATAATGATTATATTAGAATTTTATTTCGACATTTTGTTATTGAGTCACAGATGTAATATTGTGATTTGATCAATTTTTTTGGATTATTATTAGCCGAGTTAAATGAATTATTTGAAGTCAATTTTGAATAAGACGCCTTGCATGCCATAGGATTTTAATTTTACATGCACGTGGTGGATTGTTACGTCCTAAATCTATCCTTAGGTTTGGGGTATGACAGAAGACATTCGGAACTCTTGCTAAGTCTCGTGGCAGAATCATTAATAATAACCTTGTTTTGCGAAGAGTTTGATTATGACACGAGTTGGATGACAATGTTGCTTTGCATTGGCATATAGGTTTGCTTCCTCAAGTTTTTCTTTCCCTGATAGTTGATAATTTCAGAATCAGATCTATAGAATTGCTTGTCTGACTTTGATTTGAACTGCCAACAGAATCTTATGTGTAATCTAAGAGTCTGAGCACCTAATTATCTAGAATAAAACCATTTAGCCACCTGACTGAGTTTGATTTAATGTTGCAATAAAGAGAATACCTATTTTACATATAGATTTTTGGATCTGATTTTGATATGGAGTAACTTTGATAAGTTGTTGTTTGCAAGAAAGTAAGAGCATGACCAAATTGAGTTTGAGTCAGCTGACTAATTGACTATTGGTACAGTCAGTATGGAATTCAAGATTGTGCTCTGAGATGGATAAGTTGCACAAATCTGGTTTCCTAAATCCACACTACAAAGAAGTGGGGTTTTATATAAATATGCTTGTGTGTTGGGGTTGTTTGCAAGAAAGTGAGAACATGGCCAAAGTGAGTTTGAGTGAGCTGACTAGTCAATATGGACATCAAGATTGTGCTCTGAGATAGATAGGTTGCACAAATATGGTTTTCTAAATCCACATGACAAAGAAGTGGGGTTTTATAGAAATATGCTTGTGTGTTTTGTGTGCATGTGTGTGCGTATTTTCTTTTTTTCTTTTTCTTTTTCTTTTTTTTTTTGAGGGGAGGGGTGTGCAGTTGTTTGTGAGAAAGTAAGAACATGACCAAAATGAGTTTAAGTCAACTGACTAATTGGCTATGATACAGCCCATATGGACATCAAGATTGTGCTCTGAGATGGACAAGTTGCACAAATCTGGTTTCCTAAATCCACGTTACAAAGAAGTGGGGTTTTATATAAATATGCTTGTGTGTGTGTCTTTTTTTTGTGGGGAATTGATCTACATGCATTTATGTAAAATATATGATTTGCTTGATAAGAGATCTTTGAAGGTGGACTCTTGTTGAGTTCCAAACCAGAGAGGTGGGGGTTGAGTGTGAATTTGGACTTTTTTGTTTCCTAATTTTGGCAACTTAAAGCCTGCACATAGATTTTACTCGATGGTCCAGATTTTCCTCCAACTTACATATAGCTATTTTTCTCTTTCGCTGCACAGGTTGTAGCAAATTTCAGTGCATCTTGGTGTGGTCCATGCAGAATGTTGGCACCCGCTTATGCTGAGCTGGCTGAGAAGTATCCTTCTCTAATGTTTCTGACAATTGATGTGGATGAGTTGGTGGTATGATCTGTTCTTATCTTTAATCCTGTCTGTTGCACTCTTAGACGGCTGCTGTTTTTGATTGTTTGTTGTTTCCTTTTGCATATGTTTCCAATTAAGCATTAATTGTAGTCTTTTCAAATTGGTCAGTTTTGGATTTGTCTTCACTGAAATCAATCAGTTTTGGCTGAAACGGTACAGTTTCTGCTGAAGTTAAACCTTGATTCAGTTACTGAAATTAGTAGCCCTGTTTTTACCATAACATCTTCATCTTCCCAAATGTTTAGAGACCTAGAAATTTTTGTTTGAGTGTTCCTATAGATCAAGAACCGACCCGAACTAGTCGATTTGGGGCAAATTGATCCGTACTGGTTGAAAGCTAGGTTGGTTCATCCTTTAAAAATGATTTATTTATTGGGCGTATTATCGGTTAATTAGGTTCGAGTTTGGGTTCAACCCATTTTTTAAACAATTCATTATTAAAAAAAGAGTCTTCAGCTTCATTCTTTCGAGAATGTTCTGGCACCTCTCCCATGAGACCGTATTCGTCGCTTTTCGCTCCACGCCCATCGCCAGTCCGTCACTAGTGGCCATCACTTGTCATAGATGGTTGGAAAAATCAGCAACATCACTGGGTAGTCACAATTGGAGGGCTTTCCAGTTTTGAAAGTATGTTCTTTTCTCCCTCTCTCTTTCTTTTTTCGGCACTGTGGCCCTCTTCATGCAGCCCTCTCTCCCTTTCTCCTCCTGTCTTTTTTTTTTTTTTTCCGATGACGGCAGAGGTGGCAGTACAAGCTCTTTGGTACAGTTCACATCCATACAGTACCATAACATACTGAGAACTAGATGAAATGGCATCGGTTTCTGGTACCGCTGATCTCGTTGTAGATAAAGTTGAAAATTGTTCTCTTAATTTTGCAACTTCAACCATCAGTTGTTTTACCAACCCCTTATTGTGTGAATGTGGGTATGGGTTGGTTGGATTGACATGGAGTCTATGATGTGCAGCTTGTTGGTTCAAGTAGACTTATAAATGTGGAGTGTGTTAGTGTAGCAGAACTTCTGTTATTGAAATTACAACATTCATCTTGAATATCGAAAGGCAGAGGGCATGAGCATCATGAGCTGAAAATCCAAGAGAAGGCCTAGCTTTTTATGTTCACTTAATTATCATCAAACTTGCCTAGAGTCCTGATAAATGCTGGAAGATTCCATCATTACCATCGTTATCCCAGCCCTATCATTGGATGTTCATTATTTTTGTCTTCTTTCTCATGGTTCCCACCTGCTTAATGTTGCGGCCTTGGCTATGCGGCGCGCGGTGAGGTTGCGCGGAGGCCAAGTCCTGCATATAGGCAGTGTCCTGTCTGCAAGGCTCGTTTCTGCAGAACCCTCGGGGTGGCACAGTGCAGGATATTGCGCAAGTATGGTGAGAGAGGGCTTTGGTCGCACGGTGCGTGGCTGGTGCACACACGTGCCAGGCCACTCTAGGGATGGCACGCTGCCATTGGGCATGGGATAGGGCTTTGGCATGTTGCCAAGCCCCTTTGATGCGCGCGGGTGCTTGGGCGAGCCGGTGCTAGGCGCTAGGCGAGCCGGCGCTGGGCGCGCACGGCCGCGCGCTGGGATGTGCAGGCGCGCGCGGGCTAGAGATGGGCGCTGGGCGCGCGCTGCCCTGTGCGAGCGTTGGTGCGCGACGGTTGGCCGTTGCGGTGCGTGACTTGGGTGGTTGACCGGCAGGTTGGTCTATGCCATCCTGGCACGTGACCCGATCGTTGGCCGGGCCAACCTTATCCGCTTGGCACGCGTACGCGGGATGGACGCTGTGCAAGCGGGGCAGATCATGCGGAGGATATCCGACATCTTCGGGCGGTTGGATGCGCTAAGCTGGCCCGGATATTTCGAAGCATTAGCAGAGATTTCGGAGGGCTGCGGCCGTGCGGGCGGCACGGGCATGCGCGCACAGAGCCGGGTGCATGCCTGGGCGGCTGGGCGGACCATTGGCAGGTGGTTGCAGGACGGTTCGACGGAGGACACATCCGGTATTTTGGGATTTGTTGAGATAGCTTTGGATAAGGCTTATCCGAAGGAGTGCTTTGGATAAGGCTTATCCAAAGGGATGAGGCGGTGGCTAAGGCGGTTGGGCGGGCCTATATAAGGCTGGGCGGACCCTAGGCCTTGGTATTGGATCAGAGGAAGACTTCCAACATCGTTCCAAGGAAGAAAACATCCGAGAAGAGTTCGGGTGTGCCATCAAACCATCAGAGAAGGTCGAGTGAGGTTGGCGAGCGGCTGGATCAGCAGAGATCGCAGCGGTGTAGGTCTAAGTCAGGCAGACTTAGGCGAGCACGAGACGTGGCCGACACGCACAGGCGGTGCGCGGGTGCGGGGCATCCACAGGTCAGTTTTCGTTGAGTGAGGTTGGAACGAGCACTTTGAGAGATCTTTGTTAGGGACAAAGAGGAGTGTCTTTGTAGCCTTCGAGCAACCTCATTATTTTTCAAGTTACTTAGTGGAGAGTTCTTGGTTGGGAAGGCTTTGCTTCCCGTACATCTTTGTGTTTGGGTGGGACTTTGTTCTTCGGGGATTTTTATTCATTGTTCTGGGGTAAGGCTGGTTAGGGAAAGGGTTTTTCTAACGCCATCATCGGTAGACGCAAGGACATAGTGGCCATAGGGAGCACTTGCGCATGCCGATTGAAAGCCCGGTGACAAGTGGTATTAGAGCTCGGTTGAAGACAAGTTCCAAGCAAGTCCAAACAGATGGCAAGAGCGGTAGGAGACCACATGACCCGTTTGGAGGGTACAGTGGGAGATCCAGGAGAGGGATCGACCATGAATCTAGTAGCTGTGTGCGCGGAGTTGAGCATGCAGTTGACCGAGTTGCAGGCTTCGCATAACCAGTTGATGGAGACGCACGAGGGGTTGCTTCGCAACCTCGAGCATCGGAGCATGCAACATCAGCGATCAAATTTGGCCATGGAAGAGCGATTGGAGCTTTGGATCCATGCTTTGGAGTAGGAGGTGATCCGTCTGAGGCAGGAGGCGCGGAGTCTAGTCCACATGGTCGGCGCTCCGGCAAAGGAAGCGAAGGTCAGGGAGCCAAAGGCCTTCGGCGGAGTCAGGAGCGCGACGGAAGTAGAGAACTTCATATGGGATATGGAGACTTACTTTCGTGTGGCGAAGATCCCAGCACTTGATCAGGTGGATCAGGCCTCGACATACTTGGAGGGGAACGCCAAGCTCTGGTGGAGGACCAGGACAGTCGAGGATGACCGTGCGGGGCATCCCAGAATCGAGACCTGGGATATCTTCAAGAGGGAACTGAAAGCTCAGTTCCAGCCGAGCAACGCAGGGTGGCTTGCTTGAGAGAACCTGAGGAAGCTGCGGCAGACAGGGAGCATCTGGGAGTACGTGGCACAATTAAGCAATCTGCTTCTGGAGGTGTCTAACATACCTGAGGAAGATAAGTTATTTAACTTCCTCGTTGGGCTACAGGGATGGGCGCAGGCCGAGCTTCGCAAGAGGCAGGTAAGGGATGTTCCCTCAGCTTTTGTAGCAGCATAGGTGCTGGTAGACTTTCGCAGTGCTACTACTTCGGGCAGCGGTGGCCAGGGCGAGGGCAAGTGCAAGAGTGCGTCATGAAAAGGCAAGGAGAGTGTTCCACCACGTGCAGCAGCAAAACCAAAGAGACAGGCGACTTTCACTGGATGCTTCATATGCGGAGGGCCGCATCTAGCACGCGAGTGTCCACGGAAGGTGGCGGTAGCGGCCGTCACTACCTAGGCAGACAGGGCGTCCGAGAGTTCGGAGGAGCTAGTAGCGAGGTTGGCCCCGCTACAGTCCATCAACACTTTGGCCGTGAGGGACCAACGCCAAGGTTTGATGTATGTGAGGGCTTGGGTCAACGGGAGGACAGTGCGGGCCTTAGTTGATTCCGGCGCGACACAATTTCGTGAGCCGAGGAGCAGCACAGATTGGGGCTTAGAGCGCTATCCACGTGTAGGGTGAAGCCAGTCAACTCCGAGGAGGTGGAGTCTTTGGGCCAGATGGAGGCCATATTGGAGGTGGGCTCATGGACTGGGCACTGCAGTATAACGGTCTTGCCGATCGACGACTATGACCTAATACTTGGGATGAACTTCTTCATCAAGAGCAAGGCTGTGGTCATGCCTCATCGGAGGGGCATCTTGATCCGGAGAGGTAGGCGTCCTTACTTCGTTCCAGTGGAGGGATGGCGTAGGACAGTTGCGAAGGGTAAGGGCAAGAAACCGCTCCATCACCAGACTTGAGGTTGCGCGACAACCTCACGCCTAGGCATCGTGTGGGAGAGCCTAGGCATGGAGGCCTACGGCAGGAGGCGGCAGGCGGGATGGCTTAGCGAGTGGGCTATCCAACCGAGGAGGCATCAGGGGTGCACATGGCAGGTGGCCGCGTTGGGACTCGGGAGGCTTTGGCCAGGAGGGCCAAGGCATGCGATGACGAGGTGCGTCAGGAGGATACTTTGCGCAGCGGCATGGTGGTCGACGAGGGCGTCGATATTTCAGCGGGGGGAGGATTGTTACGGCCTTGGCTATGCGGCGCGTGGTGAGGTTGCACGGAGGCCAAGTCCTGCACATGGGCAGTGTCTTGTCTGCAAGGCTGCTCGTTTCTGTAGAATCCTTGGGGTGGCACAGTGCAGGATGCTGCGCAAGTATGGTGAGAGGGGGCTTTGGTCACACGGTGCGTGGCTGGTGCACGCACATGCCAGGCCACTCTAGGGATGGCATGCTGCCATTGGGCATGCGGATAGGGCTTTGGCACGTTGCCAAGCCCCTTTGATGCGCGCGGGTGCGTGCGCGAGCCGGCGCTAGGCGCCGGGGGCGCACGGTCGGGCGCTGGGACGTGCAGGCGCGCGCGGGCCAGTGGCGGGCGCTGGGCGCGCGCTGCCCTGCGCGTGCCAGCGCCAGGTGCCGAGCATGCCCACGGTCATGTGCGCGCGGCGCGATGGTTGCAGCGGTTGGCCGTTGGTGTGCGACGGTTGGCCGTTGCGGCGTGTGACTTAGGCGGTTGGTCGGCAGGCTGGTTCGTGCCATCTTGGCACGTGACCCGACCGTTGGCCGGGCCAACCTTATCCGCTTGGCATGCGTACGCGGGATGGACGCTGTGCCAGCGGGGCAGATCACGCGAAGGATATCCCGAGATCTTCGGGCGGTTGGATGCGCTAAGCTGGCTTGGATATTTCGGAGCATTAGCAGAGATTTCGGAGGGCCGCATAGCCGTGCGGGCGGCACGGCCGGACGGTTGGGTGGACCGTTGGCGAGCGGTTGCAGGACGGTTCGGCGGATGACACATCCGATATTTTGGGATTTGTTGAGATAGCTTTGGATAAGGCTTATCCGAAGGAGTGCTTTGGATAAGGCCTATCCAAAGGGATGAGGCGGTGGCTAAGGCGGTTTGGCGGGCCTATATAAGGCTAGGCGGACCCTAGGCCTTGGCATTGGATCAGAGGAAGACTTCTAACATCGTTCCAAGGAAGAAAACATCCGAAGGAGTTCGGGTGTGCCACCAAACCACAAGAGAAGGTCGAGTGAGGTTGGCGAGCGACTAGATCAGCGAAGATCGCAGCGGTGCAGGTCTAAGTCAGGCGGACTTAGGCGAGCACAAGACGTGGCCGACATGCACAGGCGGTGCGCGGGTGTGGGGCATCCACAGGTCAGTTTTTGTTGAGTGAGGTTGGGACGGGCACTTTGAGAGATCTTTGTTAGGGACAGAGAGAAGTGTCTTTGTAGCCTTCGGGTAACCTCATTATTTTCCAAGTTACTTAGTGGAGAGTTCTTGGTTGGGAAGGTTTTGCTTCCCGTATATCTTTGTATTTGGGTGGGACTTTATTCTTCGGGGATTTTTATTCATTGTTCTGGGGTAAGGCTGGTTAGGGAAAGGGTTTCTCTAACGCCATCACCGGTAGACGCAAGGACCTAGTGGCCATAGGGAGCGCTTGCGCGTGCCGATTGAAAGCCCGGTGACATTAACCTTTGTCATTTCCTTTAATATTTCTTTCGTCTTTGCTTTTGCCTCAGTGATGTAGCAAGTGCATTGGTTCTGCCACTCATCCCTCTTGATCTCTTTAGGGCCAGCAGGATGCTTTTGGGTTCCCTAAAGTGGGTCTAGGAAGATCTCTAAAGCAATCAAGAGGCTAAGATTGTAAGCAGAATTGTCACAATCACTCATATGATGTTTATATAATGGGCAAGCAGTTCCCACTGTCGGGTCATTGTTGGCTGTGGCTCTCGAGTTCGAAGATCCAGATGAAATAGTTGTGCCAGGGAAAGCTGAATAATCTGTCACTAATTATTAAATTTTCATCTATGTTTTGGTCAATAAATCATTTATTAATATTCTAAGTTGCAATTTGATGGTTTGGTAGGGGTGAATTATGTTCATTATTTTCTGTGGAAAACCAATCAGACCAAGATTGTGTTATTTCTGCGGTCATATCTCTCAGCTTGGTTCCTGTACATCTCCACCATGTTTTATAGGCATTCCATGTGCTGTAACTTATTTGTGTTTCAGCATGGTTCAGTCTAAGAGCAAATTGTCTATAAAGATAGAGCTTTCATTGAGCATATGTAGCTTTCTAGTTTTGTTTAAGCTTACGATGCTGAAGGATATTGTGCTTGAAATCAAGTAAATAAAGTTAGGCTTTTTTGCATAGCTGACTCTGAACATTTGTGAAAGCCTTCATCTGCCGACCCATATTTTGTTTCTCAGACTTATCACTAGCCTTTGAACCAACCGTTTAGCCCATTTGATCTTGCAGATATGCTTTCATTTGAGTCACAAGGCTTAGTCCTGGTCAACATTTTTCAGATCATTTACCTGTTGATTGATGAAGGTGAGCTAAAACAAACTTAACTTGGAACATCAGGTATACGACAAAGAATGTGGATGCTAAATGAAGGGCATATAAAAGTCTTCAGGAGCCTTTTCTGTGTAAGATAAGATGCAGAGTGCAGTAAAAAAGGATCCAGTTAACCTTGATCTCATGCATACCATCCTGTTCAATGGGCAACCTTTGTTTAACATTCTGTTTCTGAAAATTTTATGTATTGGAGATCTTAGAACATATTAGCTGTTAACTATATTTTCTATGGATCATTATTTGTTGCTCTGTACAATCCAAAAGGATATGACACTGGAACAGCTTATTTCCACAGTATAGAATTTGATGTTGAAAGAAAACCTTGTGCACATTAAATCTGGGAGCAATATGATACCAATAAAACTAGCTTCTAAATAGTGGCAAATTCTTTAATATGTTGGCTTTACTCTACGAAGTCAGACTTGCATCAAGCCTAAATTTATATATGGAATACATTCTTTGGTGACAAATGTGGAGATTAAATTTGTAAATTGGTTTTGCAGGATTTAAGTTCATCATGGGATATTCGTGCAACTCCAACGTTCTTCTTCTTGAAAGATGGACAGCAGGTGGATAAGCTTGTCGGGGCCAACAGACCTGAACTGGAGAATAAGTTAAAAATGCTTAGTGAATACTCATCCCAGTGATCCAAGTGAATCCGTCTAGCTGTTGAGATGATGAGTGAACAATCTTTCCCGTGCATACATATCCATTGATCCTATTGTGTGGTTGATTAGAGTGTCTCATGTGCTTTTCCTCTCTTGTACCTGGCTTCTCTGTCAGGGCTTCCCAGACCCAATTGTACAACCTGCTTATGGTGGCTTGATTTCTTTATAGAACATGAGGTGAAGGCACGTCAGAGAGTCTTCTCCCATATGAATGTATAATGAAGGCATAAAGAATTTATATATCTTACATAAAATGAAGGGACCTTAAGCTGGCTTAACCGTCTGATGTCATTTAGTTGATTGGTGGTTTTGACTTCAACAGTGGGACAAAAATACTTTTGTTGGCGCAATTATTTTCTTTGCAGTGTACTTTGATCATGTTGGTATTCTTGGTGAAGGACAAATAATTTTTCCTTTCTGATTTCTTGTAGCTAGTTTTGGTGTTTGTGAATATGTTTACTTAGTTGCTTACTAAGGGGATGACTTACAGCCTTGGATCGCAGTTGCAAAATTGCTGGGGCTGAGATGGGAGTGCCAGCCAGTTACAATCTGCACGCTAAAAGCCTATCTGCATTTTATGAGACGCAGGTCAAAACCGTTGATCCAGAATGTAGGATTCAGACTCGACGCCTCTAACGAACTCATATTGGATTGTTCTAACTTGATCTAGTTGGACAAGATCAGTCATGATTACAGATCAGATCAATAATGTTTTGCAACTGATATGTTGAATTTGGATCAGGTCATGCTGCTAGATATGATAAAGAGTAGATTTTACAACTGTCTGGTTCCAGGGAAAAAGGGATATCAAGAGGCTGCGTAAGCTGTGCATGAATGTTAAACAGGAAACGGTGAGCCATGATGCATTGAAAGTGTAGACTTGTTGGAATAGTGGATACGTATTGCAAGTGCAGGTTTTCCGGAATTATGGATGAAAAGCGTGGAGTAAGATCCAACACAGCATCTCCTGAACCGGGCACGTGGAACGCGGATTGGTTGCATGCTCGGTGGGTGCATTGTGCATCGAAGGCATGGTATGATATGCACGGTGACATGGGTGCATGATCAATCCGTGTGCTCAATGCATATTTTATGCATGAAAGGCCGGTGCATAAAGACTCTTCTCATCTGTCATACAGCAAATATTATGCTTGCAACGTATTGAATGGTAAACCTCTCCCAATATCAATCATTCTCTCTGCTAATCAATATCTGTTTGCCCTTGAGATTGGGGGAAGGGCAAGACTCAAATCATGATTGCTGGTACCAATCACTGATGAAGGAGAACAGGGGTTTGCCTCAGAATAATCGGGGTATAATCAGGCAACGGACTGACTCGATTTTTACTCTTGATTTACAATAGGAGGTACAAAAACGTTTTAAGTTGCAAGCTCCTTTAAATCTATGGTGTAAGTTACAAGTTACTTTTAACTAACTACAGTACAGACGAGTAAAAATGCTTCAGATTTCAGGTGTTCCAGAGCTTCCTCATGTCTCCATCCTTCAAATTTATAATATTTGATCATAATTATAATCAACAACCATTCGAAACTAGTGGCAATTTTCTGTTGAGTTTTATAAATTATTAAAACTTTCGTTGATTATTGTAACTCCCGTCACGTTTGCCTTCAGCACCTGATTAATAGTTTTCATAACTATATTTTGGTTTTTATAATCATCTATAATTTATTCTTCCAATCAAGGCAGCTATATTGCTGGAACCATGAGTTGAATGTTTTTCATTCGCCCTTCTACTTTTTTTACCGTCTGGTAAAACGAAGATACTTATTTACATATTATAATATTAGATTGACCGGAACGAATATCTCTCAAGTTCGGGTTCCAGCGGCTTTTCTTGATTGAAAATATTCATAATTGATGCAAAGAACATAAACAAACTTTTGGTTTATTGGTCAGTCGTCTCGATGTTTATTTATTAAGCAAAGACCGAAACACGGCTTTCCAATCAACAGCATGACTAGATAAGCAGATGATGGCGACGGCCTCTGTTTCTTTATGGCTGGGTCACAGGAAATGACCTACCAAGCAAGTCTTTCCCGCAAAAGGAGACAGTAGAAAATGATATATTGCGACCGAGTCAGTCGCCGCCTCTGAAATTTTCCAGCCGCGTGCCAACGAGCGGCGTCCAAAATGCTCCCGATTGCCCTTCGACATGACCCTCCATTTGTCCCCACTCCACGTAACGTGCAAGCACCGGAATGATCCTCCATCGACCATTTCCAACTAGCCTTGCCACATCCGAAGCCACTTGCTCCTCTCTCTCCAGCCCACCCGTGGACAAGTCCAGCAGCACAATGCCACTAACCTCAGGATCCTCGCATTCTCACTAATATAATTAAATTTTAATTTAATAATATAATAATAAAATATAAATATAATTTAAATAAAAATTAAAAAAATTTAAAAACTGAATAAAATTCGATTATTCAATAAATTTTTTAAAATTTTTATCAATCATATAAAAGTTAACTTTAATAATAAAATTAAATCAAACTTATGATAAAAAAAAAAAAAAAAAAAAGGAACGTCCGGAGACAAACAGCTGGCAGGCAGGCAGCCATATACTTATTCAATTATCAACTCGAGGGACGAAGAAAGAGGTTACAAGACAAATACAAAGTACCAAGATACGCCCCACTTCTTGGAGCTGGCTCATAATCAAAGCTTATACTTTGGGTTGCTAACACCTGCTCTTATTCTCAAAATGGCTTGCATCCATTGCAGCAACAACCAAACATTCTTAATAAATATTAATACAAGTAACCTTTCAGATTGAATCTCCAGGAGATCTCATGCATGTTCTAATAGATTACCACACAACTAATCGAGTATTACCGTATAAAAGAGTAAAGTAGAGAGAGAGAGAGAGAGAGAGAGAGAGAGAGAGAGAGAGAGAGAGAGACGAACAACAATCGCAATTCCCACCTCGCCCTTTGTTCTCACCGCCCTTTGGGGTTCATGATCTGTGAGAACACAGCACTTGGTGTCAGTCCATCAGAGTCCTCGCTTGCAATGCTCCGCCCTCCAATGCTCATTGTGGTAGTTGTGGTTGTGGTCGTGCTCGATTCCACCAATGGATCATTCCGGTCTTTCTTCCCCATGATCATGAGAGGTGTGCCCTCTTCTGAGGTTGAACCGCCCAGGAGACTGCCACTTTCCTCTGCGCTCTCTTGCAGCTGGAGTGCAAACTCAAGGTTCCAGAGGACATCACCCATTGATGGTCGATCAATCCCCTGATCAGCCACGCACTTCTCGGCGGTCTCTGCGAACTTCTTGAAGCACTGCGGCGCAATCTTACCCTTGAGAAAGGGATCAATGATCTGATCAAGAATGCCCTTCTTCTGGCAGTGCAGTGCCCACTCAGCCAAGCTCACTTGTTCCTTTGGAAGTGTCCGGCAGAGAACTTGCCGAGCACAGAGGACCTCAAACAACACAACCCCAAAGGAGTACACATCGGATTTATCGGTGAGCTGCTGCCGCCTGAAGTACTCCGGGTCCAGATAGCCAAAGCTGCCCTTCACCACCGTGCTCACATGAGTGTGGTCGACGGTAGGGCCAGTCTTCGAAAGCCCAAAGTCTGAAACCTTTGCAACCCATTTCTCATCTAATAGAATGTTAGTAGTCTTCACATCTCGGTGGATGATGGTATGCTTGGCGCCAGTGTGGAGATAGTGAAGCCCTCGAGCTGCACCGATGCAGATCTCAAGCCGCTGCTTCCAAGGGAGGGGGGGCTTCGGGGTCCTGTAGAGGTGCTCGCGCAGCGTCCCATGGGCCATGTAGTCATAGACCAGGATCATCTCGCAGTCCTCCTCGCAGTAACCGATCAAAGAGACGAGATGGCGGTGGCGGAGCTTCGACAGCATCTCGATCTCTGTCTGAAACTCATGGGCACCTTGCTCAGACATGGGGTTCCCACGCTTTATGGCGACTTTGGTGGAGCCGCCATCTATTTCTCCACGGTAGACCTTTCCGAACCCACCAACACCCAGAAGAAGGGCCTCGTCGAAGCCATTGGTGGCTGCCTCAATCTCAGCAAATGAGAAGTGGCGGCAAAGGTTCGACGGGAGCGACGAGGCATAGCTCCCAGTTGTGTTCGTCTTGGCTGATGTCCCCGAGTGCGAGCGGACATAGGGGGAGAGCGGCAGCCAAGCTGAAGGCCCTCGCTGGTGCCTGCAGCATGATCCTTCTCTCTCTTCTTCTTTCGCCCGCACACACCACACAGCCAAAGAGAGGCAGCCAGCAGGATTACAACAACCCCACCGATCACTCCACCAATAATCGCCGCACTTTTACGCTTGGACTTGCTGCCCTTGTGATTGTAAATCCTACTAAGATCCACATCTTGATCAGGCCGTGGTCCTGGATTGAGTCCAGCAAGACTTTGATGAGTGTCCTGCCGCTTAAAGACTTCAATCCCGTTCAAGATAGCATCATAGTACTCCGGCTTGGCAGCAGTATTAGGATGGAGTGCAACCCACAAATCCATCGGGCCAGTCCCTGAAGTCATCACCCAATAGTCTTTTACACCGGCACACCACTTCCTTTGCTCCAAGCAATCACATCAGCAGCCTCTTCGGCGGTCTGGTTGTTGAGATAGATATCGAAGACCCTCTGGTTCGGCTTGGTGATCGGATACTCGATCTCACAGAAATGGAGCCTCACAAGGTAGTAGAATCCAGCATCCACAGGAAGGATCCATGTCAGATTATAGTTCAGATTGATTTGTGCATCGGGCCCCATTGACCGTGCTGTCGCGTATACATTCCACGGCGCGATATATTCCGGGAGGTTGGTCGGATACGCGATTGAAACGTTGGAGTCATTGGAGTAGGTGACCCCAAATGCGGCCCCATATATGTATGGCGAATCATCATCCCAGGAGCGGAACAAGTCAGAAGCTAGGGTGGGGGAAATGGCTTGCCCGCCCACATTCAGCCTGTGGACGGTCTGGAAAGCCCAGTCGTCCTGGATGGGGATGGTTTGCTCGGTCCCAACAAGCAATGCGTCGGAGGGCTTCATGAAGATGTCAGGAATGGAGACGATCTCGATGCCATTCACGAAGGCATAAGAATTAGGGTGGTCAGGGGAAGGGATGAAGGTGAGGTTGAGTCCACTGGAGGAGACGCTGACGTTGACGGAATATTCCAGGACGAGGTAGGCAAAGTTAAGGGAATCGGCAGTGAGGGAGGCGCTGAAGTTATGGAGGAGGGTTTTGGATCCGGCGGCGACGGAGAAGAAGGCATCGGAGGCGACGTGGCTGGAGTAGTTGGAAGGATAGAAATAAAGGCGAATAAATTTCAAGCCAGGGGTGAGGGGGAAGGTGTAGGTGTAAGAGGAGTTGAAGACCCGGGCAGTCGAGTAGGGGATTGAGGGAACCGAGGAGTCCAGGGAGGAGGAGGAGGCGCCCGGGCCATTCATGGAAGGGGCATACTTGGAGCCAGAGTCGCCGGTCCAGTTGCGGCTATTGCTGTCGACCTTGGTCGGCTCGGTGGAGCCACAGTTGAGCAGGATGTCGCTGGAGGTGCTGTTGCTGCTGTCAGCCGCCGAGATCTTACCCACGGTCAGCAAGAAGAAGAAGAAGGAAGCACAGAGAAGGACGGGAGGTAAAGCTTGAAACCTCTTCATGAGGAAAAACCAAGTCTTTGGAAAAGCCTTAAGATATAGTAAACTTTGTGAGCTAAGACCAGGGCTTCCTTCTACGAGAAATACACGAAGAAGAGGAGGATTTAGCGAGCCAAAGGTCACAAAACGTAAAAAGATCGGATCTTTCTGAAACCAGAGTTTCGATCCATGGTGAAAAACCTGGATCGAGCAGCAGAACCAGATCCAACCGGAAATAACTGCCAAAAAAACCCGCAGCATCCAAGAAAAAAACGGGCGATTTAGTCACGGGACGACACACCAAATAAATAAATAAAAAAAAAGCAACGAAACTACCAAAATTAACAGAAATTCAATGATATATGCATTAAAAAAAAATTTTCTAAACCAGTTAAAAGAAAGAGAAGGAAACAGTACCTGAGACAAGCTATGAGAAACGGAGACGAAAGACGACTTAGACGAGCAAGAAGGGCCTCAAACCGTGGGTTCGGGTAAGGAGGAAAGAAAAAGAGAGGAAGGATGCTACAAGCCGTGACTCAACGACCACTTAATAACGTGTTTCTTAAGTTAAGATTTGATCACCAATAAAAATAAATTATCCTAATAATGCTGGAATTAGATAACTGGTCTTGACGCGGGAGGGAGCTCCAGCCTCCAGCAAAGTTGATGCCGAGATAGCATAGGGAAAGTGAAAGATCTGACGGCCAGCAGTTGCTAGTTTGGCGCCAGGGAATCGAGCGGCGGGATCCTGGTTCCTCCTGCGTGGCGTTCCCCTGATCGGATGATCGGGGCCGTTAGATTGCAAGATTTCGTCTCGTCGTGGCGGAGACGCGTGGGAACTGGGTCGCTAGCGCTGCTGTCGGTGGGCCCGCACGTGTTCGGCAGGCTAGCGCGGGAGCTTTGGCGAGCGGGCCTGCCGTGGATTGACGTATGATCTAGCGAGAAGGTTGACGGGACGGCTTATTATCCACGACCCCGTCTTCAGTCCTTAAATAATATGCTCATGATAAGCTGCAACGCCCATGCACACTGTTGATCAAGCCGCTTAAAAACTGAAATAAAAAATTAATAACTAATAAATAGACTTAAATTATAAAATACATAATATATTTTTTTATTAAAAATTAAATTTAAGATATCATAATTTTTTTTTAAATATTGCAATGTATGTTACAAGCTAGCTCGAGTGGGTTTTTGATGTTTTAAGGCTCTAATACCATTTGTACGTCCCAAGCTCCTATACCGAGTGAATGGTCTAAAAATTTAAGCAAAGGTTAACAAGTAACAAGTAGACTTAAGTTATAAATATATAATACATTTTTTTTTAATCTAAAATGAGACTAAATTTGAGGTATCATACAAGCCTTTCAGTTTCACTACATCTAAGGTCTTCTGTGGTGAATATCTTGACAACAAAGCTATTATGTGGAGCTTTGACGGCTTTTGGAGATGGAGTTTTCGAAAAAAGATATTTGATATTGATAATTATAATTTTAATATATTATAAAATTTTTGCATCATTTGATAATCAAATTATAAAAAAATATTTTAATATAAATAATAATAATAAATATAACAAAAATTTTAACTATTTAATTATTTATATTATTAAAAAATATTATTATATATTTGAAAATTATAATATAATAGTATCGTATTATAATAATATTAAATATATCATATTGCAATATTATAAGGAAATATAATAATATTTTTATCTAGTATAAAATATAATATAAATTATTATAAGATATAGATTTGGTTAAATTTGAATATAATCAAGTCTAAGATTTTGTTACATTCATCGCTATTAGATTTATATGGATTTCAAAACCATCTCATCTTTTCATCTTTGGGATTCGTAAATTATACAGATTTAAGGATGAAGGAGGTGACTTGATTTAGGCTTAACTATATTCAAATATAGACAAGTTTATCTCTTATTATAATATATTATTTTATTATTATTTAATAATATAATATAATAATTATATCATTAATATAAATAATATTTATATTTATAATTTTTTGTAATATTTTTTATATTAATTATATTATTACATTTTAAGCTATATAATATTATAATTATATATAATTATAATAATTATTTTTTTAATATATTATATTATATGAGTTAGGCTTGACTACATTTGATTATAGTTAAGTTTAAATTTAATCACTTTTGCACTCTTGATTCGCATAGATCATGAATTTTAAAAATAAAAAAAAGTAAAAAATAGATGTAAGGTTGCGTTTGATGCATTGCCAGTAATCCTGAATGGTAATATGGATTACCTATAAGATAGATTACCACTGGATGGATTGCCAGTAACGTTGATTACGGCATTTGGTATACACAATAACGTTACGTATATTGATTACTATGTTTGGTACGACAAATAATTACAAGTCATATAATATCAAATTTTCAAATACCCCTAAATCAAATTCATATATTAAATCAAATCTATTAAAAAAGTTTAAAATACCTAAATATACCCCTAAATCAAAGTATTTATATATAAATATAAGATACTAGATTTATTTTTTTAAGATTAAAATATATTTTTAATTTTTAAAACTTTATTCAAATTTTTTTTGATTCTTAAACTTTCAATTATCATAATTTATTTATTATATTTTAAAATAATTTATTTTTAATATTTTATTATATAAAATTAATTAAGATTAATAGAATAATCGATATATTGATAATATGAATCGATCATTTAGTTGATAGCAAAATGTAAGTTATTTTTTAAATTTTAAAAAGTAATATAATTAGATGTTAATAATTTTAAATTACTAGATTGTCAAAAAGACGTTGCTAAAAATACTTTTTTTAAAATTTGTTTATTTAAAATAGTAATTAATTTTTTTAATTTTAAGTAAATTAATTTAAAAATAGCAATTAAATTAAATAAATTAAATTAATAAAAAAAAAGTAGTAATAAAATTAATTTATTAATTTATTAAAAAACAAATTAACAATTTAAAATTGAATTAATATATTTAATTTATTTTAAAATTATTTTTAATATAAAAAAAAATTTTTTTTAATTTATAAAACAAATAAATTTATTTATATATTTAATTTATTTTTTAATAAAATTAATATATTAATATATAAAATAAATTAATTTATATAAAATTTTTAATAAATAAATAAATTTTTAAAAAAATAATATAATTTAAAAAATAATATTTAATTAATTTAAAAAATATATAAATTAATTTTTTTTTAAAAATATATTTTTAAAAATATTTTTTTAAATATTTAATTTATTTTTTAAAAAATTAATTTTTAAAAAATATTTATTTATTTTTACATTAATTTTCAAAAATTTTTTAATTAATTTTTAATTTTATTTTTAAATATTAAAATAATTAAAATTTTTTTATTTTTAAATAATTTAATTTTTAAATTTTAAGTAATTTCTAAAATAAAATTTAAAATAATTAAAAATTTAATTTTTTAATTTTTTTAATTTTAATTAATTTTAATTTAACTTTTATAAATTTAAAATTATAAATTTAAAAATATAATTTTTATTATTTTATTATTTTTCAATTAGATTTTTTTTATAACTATTTTTTATTTTTATTTTGGTTTTTATTTTTTTCTATGCGATATTTTTTTTTTCTATGAACGAATAATACTACGATTTATTTTTGTTTGGAGATATAAGAAAAGAAATAATGGCGGCGAGACATGTGAAAAGAGAGAAGAAGAAAGAAATAATTTTGTTTGAAGAGAGAGATAATTTTATTTTTATAAAAAAGGTAGGGGCAATTTATTAAAAAAATTATTAGATTACAACATATTCTGTAATGTGGATAGCCACCTCTCCTTGAGGTAATCTGGATTACCAGGATAGATTTCCATTCAAAATACGTACCAAATATTGTTATTGATGGATCCTTTTAAATTATCGGTAATCTGGATAGATTATCTGTTACCAAATGCCCCTTAAGAGTAAGAGAGGTATCGGATTATAAATTTGATTATATTTGAATGCATCAAATCAAACTTATATTATATTATTATTATATAATATTAAATGTGATTGTTTTAATGGTTTCAAATACGTAATTTTAAGTCTAAGCTTTTGATATTTGATAAGTAGATCTTTTAAGAAAGTTTTCTAGGTAGAACTATAGCAGCTTTTGATGAAGCTAGGAAGCACGTTTTGATAAATTTACCAAATACTATGGAGTCATTCAAAAATAATTTTATAAGCTTAAAAGTATTCTTGGGTTCTTCAAAAAGTTTTGAAGCCCAAGTTAGGAGTGGTCACCCATCAAAAGAAAATAATAATAATAATAATAAATATATGTTACTGTATTTTTTTTTTGATATAAATAAATGATTACATTATTTTAGGGTAAGTCAAACATAATATATCAGAGTACAAAATTTAAGTCATATGTCACTGTATTCAAACTTGGATTGAGGGAAGAAAAAATGTTAGCACGGTCTATTACGCATCAGTTTTGCCGGCTTCAAACTTGGATGATGAGGAGATGGGGATGAACCGGCTCACAAAGTCATCCCTCTCTTTTTGACGTTAAGAAGACTTTTTGGGTTCCTTGGCCTCACTAGAGCAGCTGATCTGACTGAAATTTGACCGAGAAAAAAAAAAAGAAATAGAAATCTACAATCGTACATCTTGTCTTGCCACGTGCATGGTTGAGCCGGGAGTGAGTGCATGTGGCAGCCATTCGAATATCTATAATGTCTAATTGGACATGAAAGTCATTAGACTTCATTAATTCAAATGCACTTGCATTTTAAATGTCAGATGTCAGCTTAATTAACGAAAGCTTTAAAAAGTTGAACCTTATAAACCTTGAAATCTTTTAAAATATTTTAAATAGTCCTAGCAATGGTAAGTTTGCCGCCGGGATTCGTCCTCTGACTCGGACGCGGTCGATCCTCAGGGAGTGGGGTGTGACGGACCTGCAAAACAGGAAGCCCACACGCGGAGGGACGCTGGGGGTGGTCCTCCGCGGAAGGCCCTCCGACGCTCAAGTCAGTGAGGAAGGAATCGGCGATCAACCAGACAATGGGAGGTGGATCTCTCCGGGAGACCTCTCCAGGGGGCGGCCAATCGGGAGCTCTAGGAGGAGCAGAGCACCGACGAGCTGCCGGAAGAGAGGAATGATTCCAAAGTTTTTTTGTGCGTCAAGAGTCGCGTACCTGAGGGAATCTGCCAATCTGATATTTATAAACTGTCACCTAGGGACTTGAGCATCTTCTGGAAGGTTCTGAGGTTGTTACGATACGGGGGTAGACAGAATCAGGCCGTTGTGGGGCCGTTAGAATCCATGCCTTGTCTGTTAAGGGATCGACGGCTGGGAGAGCTCCTCGATGTCTTGGGATCTGGGTGAGTAGACCTGGGACGGTTACAATAGGTCTTAGGCCACGTCTCAGCATGATCCCTTGCCTAAGGTGCTACTCGGGTAAGCTTAAGCTCTCCCGCGTTAAGTTCCGCGGAGGTAGACATCATGGCGTGGATCGCTGGGTATAAGCGAGCTACGGAAGCCCGGAAGAGGCCGAGCTAGGGAAGCCCGGAAGAGGCC
>UESW01004232.1:359781-473598 GCA_900491605.1 Calamus simplicifolius | reverse complement strand
TTGGTGTAATAAAGAAGTGGGAAGAAAGAGTTTTTACTTTGTGCTGCGGATGACATTTCCTCCAGGAGTTTTTCTACAGAGACTCAAGTAGCCAGGTTTTTCAGCGCTCGATGCTGAAATATTTTCTTTCGACCGGAGAAGAAACAGAGTTCTTCTTGCACAGATGACATAAAACGTAAAATGGCGCCATGAAGGAGGAAAAGGGCATTTTCGTCCGCACGCAAATTTTTAAAAAAAGCGAACAGCATTAAATGGCCGTCACGTTCAGAACGTTACGTCAAAGCACAGCCCATACCGCCCGTCAGGTCATCCACGTCGGAGCCACGTGGACCAATCGGAAGATGTGGTGCAGCACACGTAAGCGTTGCTGCACCGGGGGCAGTGTACAAAGTGTTTTCCTTGACGTATGATCTAGCGAGAAGGTTGACGGGACGGCTTATCCCACGACCCCATCTTCAGTCTTTAAGTAATATGCTCATGGTAAGCTGTAACGCCCATGCACACCTGTTGATCAAGCCGCTTAAAAACTAAAATAAAAATTAATAACTAATAAATAAACTTAAATTATAAAATACATAATATTTTTTTATTAAAAATTAAATTTAATATATCATAAATTTTTTTTTAAAAAAAAATATTGCAACGCATGTTACAAGCTACCTCGAGTGGGTCTTTGATGTTTTAAGGCTCTAATACCATTTGTAACGCCCCAAGCTCCTATACAGAGTGAATGATCTAAAAATTTAAGCAAAGGTTAACAAGTAACAAGTAGACTTAAGTTATAAGTATATAATACATTTTTCTTCAATCTAAAATGAGACTAAATTTGAGGTATCATATAAGCCTTTCAGTTTCACTACATCTAAGGTATTCTGTGGTGAATATCTTGACAACAAAGCTATTATGTGGAGCTTTGACGGCTTTTGGAGATGGAGTTTTCGAAAAAAAATATTTGATATTTGATAATTATAATTATAATATATTATAAAATTTTTGCATCATTTGATAATCAAATTATAAAAAAATATTTTAATATAAATAATAATAATAAATATGACATAAAAATTTTAACTATTTAATTATTTATATTATTAAAAAAATATTATTAAATATTTAAAAATTATAATATAATAGTATCGTATTATAATAATATTAAAATATATCATATTGCAATATTATAAGGAAATATAATAATATTTTTATCTAGTAATAAATATAATATAAAATTATTATAAGATATAGATTTGGTTAAATTTGAATATAATCAAGTCTAAGATTTTGTTACATTCCCCGCTATTAGATTTATATGGATTTTAAAACCATCCCATCTTTTCATCTTTGGGATTCATAAATTATACAGATTTAAGGACGAAGGAGGTGACTTGATTTAGGCTTAACTATATTCGAATATAGATAAGTTTATCTCTTATTATAATATATTATTTTATTATTATTTAATAATATAATATAATAATTATATCATTATATAATATAAATAATATTTATATTTATAATTTTTTGTAATATTTTCTATATTAATTATATTATTACATTTTAAGCTATATAATATATTATAATTATTATATAATTATAATAATTATATTTTTAATATATTATATTATATGAGTTAGGCTTGACTACATTTGATTATAGTTAAGTTTAAATTTAATCACTTTCGCACTCTTGAATTCGCATAGATCATGAATTTTAAAAATAAAAAAAGTAAAAAAATAGATGTAATGTTGCGTTTGGTGCATTGCCAGTAATCCTGAATGGTAATGTGGATTACCTATAAGATAGATTACCACTGGATGGATTGCCAGTAACGTTGATTGCTGTATTTGGTATATACAATAATGTTAGAGTAATATTGATTACTATGTTTGGTATGACAAATAGATTACAAGTTATATAACATCAAATTTTTAAAATACTCCTAAATCAAATTCATATATTAAATCAAACCTATTAAAAAATTTTAAAATACCTAAAAATACCCCTAAATCAAAGTATTTATATATAAATATAAGATACAAGATTTATTTTTTTAAGATTAAAATATATTTTTAATTTTTAAACATTTATTCAATTTTTTTATTCTTAAACTTTCAATTATCATAATTTATTTATTATATTTTAAAAATAATTTATTTTTTTAATATTTTATTATATAAAATTAATTAAGATTAATAAAATAATTGATATATTACGATAATATGAATCCATCGTTTAGTTGATAGCAAAATGTAAGTTATTTTTTAAATTTTAAAAAGCAATATAATTAGATATTAACCATTTTAAATTACTAGATTGTCAAAAAGACGTTGCTAAAAATACTTTTTTTAAAATTTGTTTATTTAAAAATAGTAATTTATTTTTTTTTTAATTTTTTAAGTAAATTAATTTAAAAATAGTAATTAAAAATTAATTAATTATATTAAATTTAAAAAAGTAGTAATAAAAAATTAAATTTATTAATTTATTAAAAAAATAAATTAACAATTTAAAATTGAATTAATATATTTAATTTATTTAAAAATTATTTTTATTATAAAAAAATAAATTTATTTTTTAATTTATAAAAAAATAAATTTATTTTTTAATTTATAAAAAAATAAATTTATTTATAAATTTATAAAAAAATAAATTTATTTATAAATTTAATTTATTTTTAAGTAAATTAATATATTAAATATATAAATAAATAAATTTATATAAATAAATTTTTAATAAATAAATAAATTTTAAAAATAAAATAATATATTTTAAAAATTAATATATTTAATTAATTTAAAAATATATACATTAATTTATTTTTAAAAATATATTTTAAAAAATATTTTTAAATATTTTTAATTTATTTTTTAAAAAAAATTAATTTAAAAAATTAATTTATTTATATTTTTACATTAATTTTTCAAAAATATTTTTAATTAATTTTTAATTTTATTTTAAAATATTAAATTAATTAATTTTTTTATTTTTTTAAATTAATTTAGTTTTTTAATTTTTTAATAATTTCTAAAATAAAATTTAAAAATAATTAAAATTAAAATTTTTAATTAATTTAATTTTTAATTATTTTTTAATTAATTTTAATTTATTTTTTTTATAAATTTAAAAATATAAATTAAAAAAAATAATTTTTTATTATTTTATTATTTTTCAATTAGATTTTTCTTATAACTATTTTTTTGTTTTTATTTTTGTTTTAATTTTTTTTTCTATGCGATATTTTTTTTCTATGAACGAATAATACTGCGGTTTATTTTTGTTTGGAGATATGAGAAAAGAGATAATGGCGGCGAGACATGTGAAAAGAGAGAAGAAGAAGGAAATAATTTTGTTTGAAGAGAAAGATAATTTTATTTTTACAAAAAAAGGTAGGGGCAATTTTATTAAAAAAATTATTAGATTACAACACATCCGGTAATGTGGATAGCCACCTCCCCTTGAGGTAATCTGGATTATCAGGATAGGTTTCCATTCAAAATACATACCAAATATTATTATTTGATGGATCCCTTTTAAATTATCAGTAATCTGGATAGATTATCTACTATCAAACGCCCTTTAAGGGTAAGAGAGGTGTCGGATTATAAATTTGGTTATATTAGAATGCATCAAATCAAACTTATATTATATTATTATAAATATATTATATTATTATTATATAATATTAAATGTGATTGTTTTAATGGTTCAAATACGTAATTTTAAGTCTAAGCTTTTGATATTTGATAAGTAGATCTTTTAAGAAAGTTTTCTAGGTAGAACTTTAGCAGCTTTTGATGAAGCTAGGAAGCACGTTTGATAAATTTACCAAATACTATGGAGTCATTCAAAAATAATTTTATAAGCTTAAAAGTATTATTGGGTTCTTCAAAAAGTTTTGAAAGCCCAAGTTAGGAGTGGTCACCCATCAAAAAGAAAATAATAATAATAATAATAATAAAATATATGTTACTATATATATATATATATATATATAAATAAATAAAAGCGAATGATTGCATTAATTTATGTTAAGACAAACCTAATATGTCAGAGTATAAAATTTAAGTCATATGTCACTGTATTCAAACTTGGATTGAGGGAAGAAAAAATGTTAGCACGGTCTATTACGCATCAGTTTTGCCGGCTTCAAACTTGGATGATGAGAAAATGGGGATTAACCGGCTCACAAAGTCATCCCACTCTTTTTGACGTTAAGAAGACTTTTTGCCTCACTAGAGCAGCTGATCTGACTGAAATTTGACCGAGAAAAAAAAAAAAGAAATAGAAATCTACAATCGTACATCTTGTCTTGCCACGTGCATGGTTGAGCCGAGTGAGTGAGTGCATGTGGCAGCCATTCGAATATCTATAATGTCTAATTGGACTTGAAAGTCATTAGACTTCATTAAATTCAAATGCACTTGCATTTTAAATGTTTGATGTCAGCTTAATTAACGAAAGCTTTAAAAAGTTGAACCTTATAAACCTTGAAATCTTTTAAAATATTTTAAATAGTCTAGCAATGGTAAGTTTCCTTGTAAAATAATGCAGATAAATTTTAAGTGTCTAATTATTAATTTTTTATATAGAACATGTTGATGCATTTGATCTTCCTGATTATGTCACTCGTGCACCCATTGGCATGTCATCAGAAGCATATGCTCGCTACACGCAGTACGCGGGCTTCTAGTTGGAATCGCAACATGTCACAAAGCAAGCCCCATGTTAAGGGCACTGGGCCTGGGTCTGGGTCTGATTGAGTTCTGTTATCACTAGATGTATAAAAGCCATGGTGCAGATCACAAGTTAAACTAATATTAAGGGCACTGGGTCTGGGTCTGATTGAGTTTAGCAAATCTTTTTTCTCCAATATATTATTTTCGTACATTGTAATACCCTCGGTGATGGCTCATGATGACTGGAGTTTTCTTTGGATAGTGATGCTTTCATTCATGTAATCCTACTACCAGTTTATAAGCATATATTGATATCATGAATCAAAGTCTATGAATTTTTAAATAATGAAGTAGTTTTGACTCATGAATTGATATCCCAAACGATCTCAAGGTCCACCTTTTATAGAAGTGCTTGAACGTTCGGATTCCGAAGCCTGAAAGCTAGAAGTCGTCACATTTAATTTTCACTCCATCCTTTTTGCAACGAAGTCCAATAGATAAATTTGTCACAAGAGATCATTGAATCCTTTGCTGATTTGAATTTCATAACCAAAATGGCCAACCAAGAAAATGTAAACCTTTATTAAAATACTTCAACATGAAGCTTAGTGTGCCCAAAATCAATTAGATTTTGTTCTATTTCTTTGTAGTCCTAGAATGAACCATCAGTTTGATTTCTCAAGCAAATCAGGCCTTTGTTGTCTTGTATTCTATTTCTACTTATTTAGATGCATCCCCATGCTAGATGAGTAGCATAAAAAGCTTTCAATAATATATCAAAGCATTTGAGCCTGGTTGAATAATTAAAGTCAAAACGATGGGAGATTCTATGTGAATGGTCCTCTCATATCTTTCCATCCCCTGTGGTCTTGCTCACCGTTAACGACACCGTTTTATTTTGCGAGTTCTCGAGTAGGATTCTACTTCAACCACGGTTCTTTGGCCATTCATATGATATGAGTAGGTTCACTTTTAACAGTGATATTTTTCAAAGTTACACTGGAGTCATAACTAGAATTGCCAGGTAGGCTCCATGCATGTGCCAGTTACTGCAACATTCCCTCATGAATTCGAGGAGCCATGCTCCACCTCGCCGTTCCAATCACGATTCCCGAGAGGGACGGCGAACTCAGGGTGTTCAGGCCCAAAGACTTGTCGTCTCCTTCTCCGCCACCCACTCCACCTTGCCGTTCTGGTCCTGGTTCCCGAGAGGGACGGTTGGACTCAGGGTGTTCAGGCCCAAAGATTCGTCGTCCCCTTTTCCGTCACCCACTTCGTCGACTTCGGGTTCGACCTCGATCAAGACTGCTTCGATGCGAAAAGGAAGAGGCCAGCGAGGATCGATATACCGCTGATGGAGGCCGTGACCTTCGCGGCGCCGGTGGAGTCGGATGACTGAAAGGAGTTAGAGGTGGAGAGCATACAATTCTTGGTGTACTGCAAGAGGGAAAGGTCCGAAGGAAGAGATTGGAGATGGAGGACTCGAGGTTCGGGGGTATTTTGGGTTTAATCAAATATTTTTGGAGGATATCCTCTCCATCTCTCCAATCAAATTCAACCTGAGGGATAACAAAAAGTTATCCATGGATTTTTCATTTTGTGTTTGATATGATTCATGGGATAGCCAGGGGATATCCCCTGGATAAACTATCTTGTACACTTATCAGGGATAGTGTTTTTTATATCAAATACTACCTAAGCCTTTGTCTTAAAATGGTGGACTTGTCTTACAACAATACACTTGTCCTAGCAAGGAAAGGAAGAGAAATGTTGGAATAATTTTTGATGGATTCTTTGCTTTAATCATGAAGCCTTTAAATAGTTAGAGTAGGGGCACAAAAGCATCCTTTTCTTAGCTCTTAATATGATATTTAATATATTAGATAAAACCCTTCAAGCAAAAGGAGTCTCTATGTAGAAAGGTGCTTTATGAAACATACGGCATTTTACAACATATTTGCACCAAGAGTTGCTTATTGTAACTTTTCGAAAAAAATTAGCATTTTTTCAATCCTTCTACTTGGCTTAGGACATGGTCAAAGCACCCAATAGGCATATTATCAAGAGTGGCTTATCAAAAAAAGTTATTAATAATCAGAAATACTCTTGTTCGATCCATACATCATATAAACCAAGTGTCGCAACTTTTCATGGCCCTCGTAGAATTCACGCCCAAAAATCATCCATTTAACTAATTAAAACTAATTCAAATGGGCATAAAGGAGAGAGGATAAGGGATAAGCTTTATCAGTAAAAAGGTGATTCAATTGCAAAGGGACCTTGGTCCTTCTTTGCCCCTTAAATCGTGTGCACACTAATATGGCACCAAGAGTCCCAAGCCCTTGAGACTCTTGGTTCTGGGCATGGATAAGGTCTCTAAAATTAAGATAAATATCAATATGGCTACCCTACTTATGGCTCAACCCAATTTATGTGTTACTCAAATTAGTTAGCCCAAATAGTAAGCATTTAAACCTAAATCAATTAGGTTAGGAGGTAGGCTAGCCATAGATATGCTACTATATTAATTAGCTAGCCAATTAGGATTCTATCAGCCTAATAAAATATAATTGATTTTTTTGATCAATTCCTTAGCGTGTGTGACCCTTTGGGTTCCACATCTAGCCAGTAGTAGGTCTAGGTTCATGTTGATTTATTTTGATTAGAAATCAATTAATCAAATTAGGCCAAATCAAGCTAACTCTAGTTGCCAATTTGATCCATCCTTCAAACTGACTCATGAATTCAATCAATTTAATTCATAAAAACCTAGACATGATAGACATCTAACTGAAGGATCTTATTGATGGATAAGGGTAGTGCTGATACAATCAGTCACATGTAGTGAAAGAAATAAATTTTAAAATTTTAAAATTTGGTAAATAAGTTTTAAATCATATTTAAAACCTATTTACACAGTAACGACATGATCAAAGATCATATATAATTATGACAAAAAAATTTAAACATAAAATTTTACCTTGTTAAGTTGAAATCTACAACTGAATTCAACCTGCTGGATCAGCTGGTCCCGAACTAGAGCTGTTCACACATACTAGAGCTGTTCATATGTTCGGCCTCTACGGATATCCACACAAGATAAGACTCCTTAATATGGATGGATCATCAGGTGTTAGCACCTTGTAGATCCTTTTGGTGAAGATGGTACATCAAACTTGATGCAGGACCGATTTGCATGCAAATAAATTTTATATGATTAATGATTGCAGTTGATTAGTCTTTTAA
Source organism: Calamus simplicifolius (assembly GCA_900491605.1). Classification (NCBI taxonomy): domain Eukaryota; kingdom Viridiplantae; phylum Streptophyta; class Magnoliopsida; order Arecales; family Arecaceae; genus Calamus; species Calamus simplicifolius. The sequence continues at coordinate 465,679 of UESW01004232.1, read as the reverse complement.
AGTAATAACCTAAGAGGGATTCAGAAAAACTCATAGTAACTCCGTACGCGAAACAGTTTCATAGAAAAGTAAAGAAGAAAGATCATCGAGGCTAAGAAGCCCGGTAGGGCTTGCTCTTCTTCAATAAAGTTACTAGTAGATAAGAGGGGTATACCTGGCACAAGGGAAGGATCAAAGTGCTGAAGGGGTCACTCTGCCTAGCGGATGCGCCCTAAATACCAAGCCCCGAGCTCACAGATCTGCGGTCAAGTATTCGCTAACCTGGATGATGATCACCTTGAATCCTGGATTTGTAGCTACTGAGAGATCTGAAAGATCACCATACAAGGGCTAATAAGAAAAAAGAAAATCAGAATAAAGGTAAAAAAAATGAAGAAGGAGGTGGGGCAACCGAGGGTCCTTGGGCGTCCCCTGGATGGGGCAAGGCGGCAGCTAGGGCTCTTGGGTGGCTGCTTGGAGAGGTGCAAGAGGCTAGGGTTTGGGCCATCCACTAGTGGATGGCAAGAAGGCGGCTAGGGTTTAAGGTTGGGCGGCTTGGATGCAGACATGCACAGGAGCAAGAACACAAGAACACCAAGAAAAATGACTCAAAATAACCGATTGATTATATTGATTGATTGAAAGGTTCGATACCTTTTTTTTCATACAAGAGGGTCTCTTTTATAGGATAAGAGACTTGGAGCCCAAGTAAATACAAATATGAAATAAAAAAGGCGTCCCTTTTCATAAAAGAAAATTTAAAATAATTCCAAAATTGGTGCCCACTTTCTTCCTAAAATATGGATTAATTGGCCTCCTTTGAATTGAATACATGAAGAAAATTCAAAATTAGTAATTAGGGATGACCATATTGGGCGTCCTTCATTTGCTTATTTGGGCTGAATTCAGGTTAAAATTTTTAAAAGAATTGGGTGGCAATATGGCATCCTTCACTGCTGTAATTCAGGACTGAAAATTCAAATGAGCGGTATGCATTTGGGCGTCCCTTCACTGCTTCTATGTGTAGGCCTTGTCTTCTTCTTCCATACTGATGTCTCCTTTTGTAAGCTAAATCAACTTACTATAGGACTCACATTAAAACAAATTGAACTGAACAATTCAATTAAAATAAACTGAACTGGACGAAACTCAAATTAAAATAAACTAAACCTAATTTCCCAACTCAAGACTTGAATCAAAACTAATCAGATGTCCACAAAGGGTTAAAATCCTCTGCTTGATCTTGGTGCCCGCACCAATTCTCTCAGGGTGGAAAGAACTCGACCCCATCGAGTATGGATCGATCTGGCTCTGGTATCTCTCTAGTAGGTCAGGGTCGAGGCACTGCAAGTCCTCTCGCGTAATCCATGAATCGTCAGATTCGGAGCAACCCTACCATCGGACTAGATAGCGTTGATAACCGCGGTTCCGGATCGTAATGGCTTGATCGTCTAGGATACGCTCGATCTGCTCTCCTCGCTCAGACAAAATTGTAATGGACACTCTTGGACAGGTTCGCTCATGAAAGGAGGGTTAGGTCCAAAGTACTCACTAGGAATCGCTGCTGGTTTCCTATACTCTACTAGGTCTGCAATATTAAAGGTTGAGCTAATGCCCCAATCCGAGGGCAGATCTAGCACATTGGCATTGGGTCCTACCTTCTCTATCACTTTAAAGGGGTTAGCTCCATGAGCGTGAAGTTTCTTAATGGTCCCTGGTGGGAACTGTTCAGGCCTAAGCCTAACCATGACAAAATCCTATGTACCAAACTCTTTGGCTCTTCTTCGGGAGTTAGCTAGTCTTTTATAAGTTTTATTACTTAGATTTATTTTATGACTAATGTCCTTATGTAAGTCTCTGATATGCTGTGCAAACTTGTGTTGACTCTGAGACTCGTGTGTGGAGGGATAAAGGAATTAAATCAAGTGGACGATTAGGCTTGTACCCATGGACTATCTCAAATGACTCTTGCCCATAGACCTGTTCACTGAGCTATTGTAGACGAACTCTGCATGAGATAGCAATAGATCCCACGTCCCTAGGTGTTCAGCTACAAGGCACCTAAGAAGGTTTCCTAACTATGGTTCACCACTTCAGTTTGTTCATCCGTTTGAGGATGAAAGGCTGTAAAAAAATTAAGTTTGGTCCCTAACATATGCCATGGCATTTTTCAAAAGTAGCTGGTGAACCTAACATCCCTATCAGAAACAATGGTCTTGGGTAGGCCATGGAGCTTGACCACACTATCTAAGAAAAGTCGGGCTATCCTAAATGCGTCAAAGGTTTGCGAACAAGGGATGAAGTGTGTCATCTTAGAGAACCTACCGACCACTACAAAGATGGAGTCGTGCTTCTTCTGGATCTTAGGTAATCCTAGAATGAAGTCCATACTGAGGTCTTGCCAAGAACGACCAGGCACTGGCAAAGGAGTATATAGACCGGTGTTCTGATTTTGCTGTTTTGCAACAGCACAAGTTTGACATCGGGCTACTATCAGAACAACGAGCCTTTTTAATTCTGGCTAGTAAAATTGGTCCTCTATCGCTAGGATAGTCTTATCTCTTCTAAAATGACTAGCTAATCCTCTAGCATGCATTTTCCAGACTAGGAACTCTCTAAGTGACGTCCTAGGGATATAAAGTCTATTACCCATAGAAAGGTAACCATCCTGAATGGTATAATTTCCACTGGTACTGGATGGTCCTAGCCAAAGGGTCTTATGAATTTTACCAAAGTCAGGACATGTCTCATACTTATCTTTTATCCGGTTGAACCCTATAACTTCAGTGCTAACAGTACTCAACAATAAAACTTATAGCTTAGGGCTGCTACCTTATTTTCTACCCCGGCATGGTGTTTTAGGACAAAAGTGTATGCCTGAATGTATTCAACCCATTTGCCGTTCCTAGAATTGAGCTTCTTTTGGGAGTTCAGAAATCGGAGTGCCTTATGATCAGAAATAAAATAACCTCATGTGACAGTAAGTAATGTCTTCAATACTTAAGGGCTTGTACTACCGCATAGAATTTCTTATCATAAGTGGAATATCTAAGTTTAGCTTCATTTAGTTTTTTACTAAAGAAAGCCATGGGGTGATTTTCTTGGCTTAACACTCTATGCCTACTCCCGATACGTTGTATGCAACCTCAAACACCTTAGAAAAGTTTGGAAGTCTAAGTACGGGTGCATGAGTCATCCTAAAGCTCTAGGAAGGTCTTATTAGCTGACTTAGTCACTCAAAATTATCCTTCCTAATACAATAATTGATGGGTGCGACGATGGTGCTAAATCTCCTAATAAATCTCCTGTAAAAGGTTGCTAGGCCATGGAAGCTACGAATATCGTGGACATTCGTAGGTACTGGCCACTCTACGATCGACCTAACCTTTTCAGGATCCGCTGAGACACCTTCTGGGATTACCATAAAACCTAGAAAGATAACACTATGCGTCATGAAATCATACTTCTTAAGGTTTGCATAAAGGCTATTCTCTCTAAGAGTCTGACAGATTAATCTGAGATGGTTAAGATGGTCCTCTTTGGTCTTGCTATAAATTAATATATCGTCAAAATAGACTACTAAGAATTTTTTTGTGTACTCTTTCAGGACCTGGGTCATGATTCTCATGAATGTACTAGGTGGTTTGAAGCCCAAAAGGCATCACGACCCATTCAAATAGACCATCTTAGTCTTAAATGCAGTCTTTCACTCATTCCCTGATCTAATTCTAACCTGATGGTAACCACTCTTAAGGTCTATCTGGAAAAGATGGTGGCACCCACCATCATGTCTAACATGTCATCTAATCTGAGGATAGAGAATCTATATTTGATAATGATTTTGTTGATAACCTACTGTTCATGCACATTCTCTAGGTACCATCCTTCTTAGGGGTTAAGAGTGCAGGAACTGCATAAGGGCTTAAGCTCTCCTAATGAATCATTTTCTAAGTAATTCTTTCACTTGTTTTTGTAGTTCTTGGTGCTCAGTGGGGTTCATTCTATAATGGGAAAGGTTTGAGAGGATGGATCCTGGAATTAGGTCAATGGCGTGTTGGATGTCTGTTAGGGGTGATAACTGATTAGGCAACTCTTCAGGGAAGACATCCTTAAATTTCTCTAGAGTCTCAATTACTTCAGTGGGTTGTTCCTTTTGGACTGATTCATGGATCTCTTTAGTGGTCAAAATCCAAATAGAGTTACCCTCAGTGATGTCCTTTTCTAATTCCTTAGCTTTAATTGGATTAACTCTTGGCTTGCTATCCTTAAGGCTACTAAATTCTTTCTTGATTGGGTCCCTAGGTAGAACTGGATGTATTACATACTTGTTTCCATTGTGTTTAAAAGAGCAGATGTTGGATCGACCAAACAAGATGGCATCGTGATCGTAAAGCCAAGATCAACCTAATATAATACTACTAACACCATAGGAATTACATCACACCCGATCTTTTCTTCATAATTTTATAATTTGATTAGTATTTGACATCTAGACTTGATTAGGATAGAGGTGGAATCTACCCACGAGACCTTATATGGACTAGGATGAGGAACTGTGGTCAATCCTAATGATTTAACTGTGTTGGCAGAAATGACATTGACACAACTCCAGCTATCAACTATTATCTTGAGCATTTTATCCCCTATTTTAACAAAAGTCTGTAGGATGTTAGTCCTACGCCAATCTTTCTGGTCCTTAGTTTGAGTCTGGGTCAAGATACATCTAACCTCTTATAGTAGATCTTCATACTCAAATGTTTCCTCCTCTCCATTGTACTCATCTATTAGATGGGTATCAGCGTCATAGACGTCTTTCTCAGGATCAACTAGGGGCTCGGACTCAATCTCAGGTAACTCATCTATATGAAGGGATCTTACTGGGCACTGGCTGATCATATGCCCTGGTTTGTTGCATCTAAAGCATTTGATCTGAGGGTTAAATTTTTTTGAACCTCTACAGATTTACCATTATTCTCTCTTTGGGGTATAGGGGTACTATTCTGGGGTCGACTCAACTCGGTTTGGCTTGTACTGGGTTGGCTAATGTTGGGTTGACTCGAATAAGTTTGGCGGGGGTCTGAGTACTGGGTAGGTCTGGGACGACTAGGATAGGCCTGGCTAGATCCTAGATATGGGCTAGGGCTCTTGGTAGCCTCTGATCTATGATAGGGTGGCCCTTTTTGAAAACGTTCATAATCCCTAGCAACTTGGTAAGCTTCTTCTAAATTGTGAACCCTTCTCATGTAGAGTTCTCTTTGAACATCTGCTCTCAAGCCATACCTAAACTTGGATAGGGTGACTTTCTTAGACTGAACGATATTACACCTCATGGTATACTCTTGGAATATAGTAATGTATTCATTTACAGTTTTGCTACCTTGAATTAATCCCTGCCACTGGTCCAATAGGCTCTGATCATACGATATGGGGACATAATTGGGCCAAAGTCTAGCCTTCATGGTATGCCAGGTGACTATGGGGTCCCGACACTATAGTGCTTGCCTTCGCTCTATAGTGGTCCAGTATAACGTAGCCTGTCATACTAACTTGAGCTTGGAAAATCTAAACTTACGCTCCTCAGACATGTTGTACCAATGAAAGTACTGGTCCATTTCTTCCTTTCAATCTAGATAGTTCTTAGGGTCCATAGAGCCATCAAAAATAGGTGCTTCAAGTCTGGCACTTCTAATGGCTCTTTCTTCTTAGTCTACTGCCTAATGATTGAGTCTCCTAGGGATGACATTTAGGACTGGATCACGTCAAGATGGTCTCCTAGGCCCATCCCCAAAGTGAGGATCATGATGTGGAGGTCCCTTAGGGTTTGGCCTTATGTAGAGGTTAGGCTGTTGGGCTCTCCTAAGATGAGATGGGGTCTCATGATCAGACTCAGTGTGGGCCTCATGGGCTTCTTCTAGGATGCCTAACCTAGTTTCAACTTGATCGAACCTAGATCCTAATCTAGTCTCAGATTGCTTGATATCTTGGTTCATTCGGGCTAGTTGTTCAGTGATGATCCTTAAGTGATCCTTAATGTTTTGATTAGCCATGGGTTCAACCTGTAATGGAGGTGGTGATGGGCAAAAAGATGCTCCTGATCTAGTGCACATGCAAGCACAATCAAGCACACAAGACTCAGACTGACTCAAACTATGGTATGCTAGACCTAGTCATCCAGAGTAAAGGATTTGGCTTAATGCAAGCCAATCTAACAGTAACTCTTTAATTGGCCAGTTAGGACAGGTGGGAGGAGGGAAGGCTTGTCCCGCAAATTTAGGTGCCTAATTAAAATAACCCCAATACTCCGCTTAAGTCATTTGACATTTGCCCTCCCTTCTAGATATCAATTTCAGAGCATACGTCAGATTGATTGTACTAGTCTCCTCCAGTACACTAGACCGACTGTTGGTATCCCTAGCCCTCTAGGGCAAATGTCAATTAAGTTGCTACTCAATTTTAGATTAGAGGCTTGGGATCGAAATATATAGATGGTTGTTTTGGGCCAAGGAAGGGGTCTTAATCGCTCCCTTATCTGACATCAATGAGAGCCCTTAAGAGTAATTTAATGCAGATGAATGACATGCAAAACACAAACCCTAATCCAGAAATATGTAAATAGCAATAAATCTTAGAATTTTTTTAGATCAATTAAATCCTCTAAAATTAACAAAAAATACCTTCAATTATATTGAATATATAGAAATAAATTTCATAATTTTTTGATGTGTATGCAGGTAGAAATAATTTGATTAACAAAATCTTAGGAATTTTTATGTTTTTATGAGTAATCAGGCATGCAATTAATTCACAGATCGAATTAAATTCTCATAAAATAACAAAAAATACTTTTAATTATAATGAATCTAGAAAAATAAATTTTGTAATTTTCTAATATGTATACAAACAAAAATAATTCAATTAATAGATAATATACTGATAATAATATGAATTAAAAATTAAGCCCTAACCATACTCTGATATCAAACTGACGCAGGATCGATTCGCATGCAAGTAAATTTTATATGATTAATGATTGCAGTTGATTAGTTTTTCAAAGTAATAGCCTAAGAGAAATTCAGGAAAACTCACAGTAACTCTCTGCATATGAAACAGTTCCACAGAAAAGTAAAAAGAAAGACCGCCAAAGCTAAGAAGCCCCGGTAAGGCTTGCTCTCATTCAATAAAATTACTAGTAGATTAGAGGGGTGTACCTAGCATAAAAAGAAGACTAAAGTACTAAAGGGATCGCTTTGCCTAGCGAATGTGCCCTAGATGATCAAGCCCCGAGCCTATAGATCTACGGTCAAGTATTCGCTGACCTGGATGATGATCATCATGAATCATGAATTCGTGGCTACTGAGGGATCTGCAAGATCACCATACAAGGGCTAATAAGAAATAAAAATTAGAATAAAGGTAAAGAGATGAAGAATAAGTGAAGAAGGAGGTGGGGCAGCCGAGGGTCCTTGGGCGTCCCCTGGATGGGGCAAGGTGGCGGTTAGGGCTCTTGGGTGGCTGCTTGGAGGGGTGCAAGGGATGGCTAGGGTTTGGGGCATCCACTGGTGGATGGCAAGAAGGCGGCTAGGGTTTAAGGTTGGGCGGCTTGGATGCAGGCATGCACAGGAGCAAGAACATAAGAACACCAAGAAAAATATGACTCAAAATAACTGATTGATTGAAAGGTTCGATACCTTTTCTTTCATAGGTCTCTTTTATAGGATAAGAGACTTGGGGCCCAAGTAAATACAAATATGGAAATAAAAAAGGCACCCCTTTTCATGAAAGAAAAGATAAAATAATTTCAAAATTGGCACCCACTTTCTTCCTAAAATGTGGATTAATTAGCGCCCTTTGAATTTGAATACATGAAAGAAAATTCAAAATCCAGTAATTTGGGGTGGCCATATTGGGCATCCTTCACTTGCTTCTTTGAACTGAATTTAGGGTTAAAATTTTTAAAATAACTGGACGGCAATATGGGCATCCTTCACTGCTGCAATTCGGGACTGAAAATTTAAATCTGGGTGACATGCATTTGGGCGTTCCTTCACTGCTTCTATGGTAGGCCTTGTCTTCTTCTTCTATACTAATGTCTTCTTTTGTAAGCTAAATAAACTTACTACAGGACTCACGTTAAAATAAATTGAACTGGATAGGATTCAAATTAAAATAAACTGAACTGGATGGGACTCAAATTAAAATAAACTAAACCTAATTTTTAACTCAAGACTTGAATCAAAACTAATCAGATATCCACAGAGGGCTAAGAATCCTCTGCCTAATACTGATGGTCACACCAAAACTTTTTGCTAAATTGGCCTTCTTTTGCCTGATCTTCTTAATAGGTTCTTCTCTCTTATTTCTATCCAAAGATCTAATATAGGGAGAGAGAGATGGAGACTTCTCTAAGCCTAATTCAGAAGTGGAATGGGCAGATGAATGGGTTATCTTCTTTATTCTTTCTATGCAGGGCTATAGACCCTTTATATAGGCTTCCAAGAGTAATCAAAAAGACATCCATCATAATGGCTATTAATGCTATAATTGATTCCAGGTAGTTCAAAAGTCTTCCATCATAATAGCTATTAATGTTATAATTAATTCCAGGTAGTTCAAAAGTCTTCTTTCATAAAATCCATTAATGAAAAGCAATCCAAAGGTAATCTTTTCATTATGAAGACTATTAATGGCAATTATTATCATGGAATTTGAAAAACCAAAAGCCTTTTCATATTCCTATACTTAATGAGTCAATAAGATTTCTATAAATTCTAGACATTAAATGAAAGCTTGAATTAATGTACATTAACCACTTAAGGAAGACCAAGAGTCTTTCATTAAACTACCATAGGAAGACCAAAGGTCTTACATTAAACCAGCATTGATGTGAATCACCTTAAGAAGACCAAGAATCTGAAATCATTTAAGGTCAAATTCGAATCAAATTCGAATTGGATTGGAGTCCAAGCTAAATATCATTACATAAGACTCATACTCAAGTTTCAATTGAGTCTTGAACAACTCAAATCAACCCTAAATGTACATGGTCAAATCATTCAAAGGAGATAGAAAACAATTCGATCTCATCGAATTTGGTCAGCAGTGATGCTATCAAGTCTAGTTGCTAGCAATTAGCAATCCATCTTTAAAGAACTTGATCCAAAATACTAATCAAATTAATGTAAGGACCAAAGTGAGGAGTTCAACCCCTATAGCATGTGACCCCATAGGTTCCAACATGTCTGATAGTTAGAATAATCCCTAATCAGCATTAGGATTACATCGAACTCCTTTGGTGGGTCGAAACTATTTTGACTCAACTCATAATTTGGAATCGACGATCCTAATCGATTATAGTAAGCTTCTCACAATCCACCAGTGAACCTAGCAGTATGTAGTGGCAAGCCAACAAGCTACAAAAGAACCCAGAATGTAGTTACCGTATAGTATAGTCCTATCAAGAGTCCTGATAAGGTGCTAGGTTAAGGATAACTCGTCAAATCCTAAGCACCGATCAAATGGAATATTTATTTGACTTGAGTTCAACTTATGATTCTAATAAAAACTCCTTTCTATTATCACCTGTCATGGCCACAGACTCATGAACTTAGTTTCCGAAGTAGCATAGGACTACTTCCTATCTACTAGGGCTGATAGATTCCTCATAAATAGTCATTACTCCTACATTCGGAGCACTACAACCAACATACATAACAAAGTCCTTGATGCCTAAAAGGATCAAGGTAATATGTAGTCAAAGTGCAATGACCCTAGTGTGAGTAACCGAAGTACTATAGGTTAAAGACCACTTACACTACTATATTTTCAAGAAGTCACTAACGAATGAGTAGTCATCCTACTGACTTCTCGTATGGTCACGCTTGGTACTGATATCAAACATCTACCAGTATTCTTACCTTGGTATCTCATACCTCATATAAGATACTCATATCAAGGCAATCCATGCTCCAATTTGATTGGATCGATCATCGTCCTCATGATTGATCAATTGATTGGGAGTGTTTTAGGAGTTAATCTATTATGACACATATCTCAAATTTTTAACTCTTGAAAATACATGTCATAGTCCATCAACCCCAAAAACGTTGCATGACACATCAACATGTATGAAAAATGTCCAATTTTATTAATATGAATATGATCATGTATAATAAATGTTCTAAAATACAATGTGTATGCCAACAATTGGCTTTCTAGGGCATTCATCTAATAAACTCCCACTTGACCTACAGCTAATTGGCAACAACTCTAAGCCCCATCTTCTCAAGATGTGCTTCAGTCTTTTGTGGGCTTAACGGCTTCATCAGTGGATTTGCCACATTTTTTTATGGAGTCAACTCTTTGCACCTTGCTATACTTATTCTCAAGGTATTCGCGTATGATGTGGATGATAGAGATATAGACTAAAAGATATGCTTTATATTATGTCTTTATATTTTAATGAGAATTTATTTTGAGCAATGTGTGCCATTTACTATATATGTGCATGTGTCTAGTATTTACAAAGAGTATTTGATCTAGTGTGTAGAGTACGGCTTACACACAGAAGATTAGATCATCGGTTCTTTTGGAATACAAGTTTATTGTTCATAGTTTTAGATGGAATTGGACATACCATCAGTAGAACTGTAGCACAAATTTTTAGTAGGTCTGTCTTGACTACGGGGAATGGTTTATTCTAACTATTTGTGCTAGTACACTTTATGTGTATTGAACAGGACCCAGTTGAGTTAATTATTTTATACTGACTTTATAAAATAATTTAAAACTCATGAATATTATGATTACTTATGCTCTTAATCTGAATTCTATTTCTAGACACGTGTATGTAGTGATTATTGCTTTGATTACACATAGAGTGAGATTCTATATGAGTCAATAAACTCAGTGGGTTGGGTAATAACATTATATATATGGTGAATATTAATAGTTGAAGGAATCCATGTCCTGTTAATTTAGATTGATGATATCCCCTTGAGAAAGCTTATAAGTTTTGATTGTATCAAATCTTGCAAGTGGATTTTGAATCCGATACATCAAATAAGTTGAGTGGATAAGTCTCAAGGATAATAAAAGCTAATTAAATTATATTATCAGTAATTAAATTTAATTGGTGGATATCTGTAATCTTAACATGGAGAGATAATAAGTATTTAATATTAAAGGCTCAAAAATATAAATTTGAATATGATTAGGAGTACAATTATAATTCTTTAGTGGAATGAATTGTAATTTACGTAATTGAATCCTAACCCGGGGTACAACTCAAAGTATGCTGATACTATTTAGCTTGTACAACTTAAAGTACATTTTTAACATGATATCAGATAAAATAAAATGTAGCTTATTCTTCAAATAACATATCAGTACTGAAATACTCTACAATAACTTTTCACTGAAAGATAACTCATTAAGATAAAAATCCATGCATTACAATATGAAGATATGCATTCTTTATCTACAACCCAGACTCCCATCGGAATCTGCTTGCCCACTGGCATCTCAAGTAAACTCTCCCACTCGGGATAACTATTTGGCCCACTGGCCCTTTTTATATCACAACATATGCTTTTAAATCTCATGATGCTGGGCTGTGTGTGTAATGCCTCTGAGGTACCATCCTACAGTCGCCCTTCTATAGGTGTACTCTCATCGGGTGTGTGACTAGCAACAGGATCCCCGCACAAATAGCACCCCTTACCCATGCGGTTCACCCGGCAAAGTGCTTTGTTCCTTAACCCTGGAACCTTGGGTTTTCTCTCTGCCCCCATGGGCTATATATAGTAACCAGCTCCATTGAGCTATGATTCATGCCTCCATGGGCTGCTCATAACCGACCCCACTGGCCTGGTTAAGCGTGCACTCACCCCTGATTCCGGGGTTCATCGTACGATCTGTTCGCAAGGAGGTGCCAGCTCGATAGTAGTGTGCAATGCTCATGCTACAGTACAGTCTAAAGGGTGATCAGCCCCATAGCTGCCTGATGCTCAGAATGATACATACATCATTTGTAAAGCTTTATCATGCAAATATGCCATGTATACATTAAAAATCCCCTCATCGAAACTCATGCTTATGTCTTTATGCTCAAAACTCATGCTCGAAACTCATTGTTATTTCTTTATGCTTAAAACTCATGCTCAAAACTCATTTATCAGAATATCATATACTAGGTTCTCATTTCTAATATTAAAAGCATACATAATACTTTGCTAAACATAACATACCATAACTAGGTATTAATCTCATTATACTAGCTCAAATTAACTTCTCATTGCTAGATGAGAAACCCACTCACCTTAGTAGGTTACTCCTCGACTGGTACTCAACTCTGGTATTTCGGCTCCCTGGAATAACCCTCTTGACCTACGTCAACATACAGATACGATAGCTATTAGGATTACATCCACACGAGGTTTTCCCACGAACCATGCATGCATACATGATCTATCCTCTAATATCTCATTATTTTTTTCCACCCTTTCTCTACTCAAGATTACTTCTACTATTACCTCAAAATACAATAATCTAAGAAAATATAAAGTCATGCAAGATCTAGGGAAGCTATAGCTTACCCGGAGTCGAGCACAAACCCCAAGCTTCCCTTTCCCTTTCTCTTTCTTCCTCCTTCTTCTTCTTCCTCTTCCTCTCTTTTCTCCTCTTCTTTCTCTCTTTCTTTCTTTCTTTCTTTTCTCTGGCTGAACCCACGTTTTTCCCTTTTTCTCTAATGACTTGGGGACCAAGTCATGGGAAACTTAAGGGTTAAGGCATGCCAAATTCCCCTTTTGCCCTCAAACACCCTTAACGCATGCTTTTTGAAAAACACGTGGCTCACTTATAACCATGATATTTTACCCTTAAATTTTTTTCCCAAGTTGCCCTTAACACAATTAGCAATTGACATCGGAGCCTTTTCCCATTTTGCCCCTGATATAACATTTTTTAATCGATTTATAGCCCAGATTATCATTTTTTTACTTAAATTGATACTTTTATGTAACATTTCCAAAAAAAAAAACTTTACCAGCTTGAAGAGCTAGATTTTATAAATCCAACGGTTCAAACGGCATCCAAATCGGACTTAAACAGAATAAATATGAAATTCTTAAGATTTAACTCAGAAAAACCTGCCGTCTTGGAGTCGGCTCCAGCAGAAATAGGTGTTGGCTCCAGAAAAGTATGTGTCGACTCCAAAGCGTGCTGAAAGTTTAAAACTGTGCCAGAGTCAACTCCACTCCAAATAGTATCAACTTCAAACACTAAAAACATCATTTCAGGATAAAACTCAAACTAAACTTGATTTTTCTTGTGATTTAAACCCATTAAAACTTAAGTCTCTTAATTTCTTAAATCAAACTCATTAACATTCAAAAATATACTCATTTACTCCAAAATTTCTTCTCTTTATATTTATCAAAAGGCCAACACACCCATATTTCACTGAAACTCTCTGACTTTTATTTCAAATGAAAAATGCCATAAATTACAAGGTTTTCAGGATGTTACACTTTCCATGGTCACAGACTCATAAACTCAATTTTCTATATAGCATAGGACTACTCCCTATCTACTAGGGCTGATAGATTCCTTATACTTCTACATTCGGATCACTGCAGCCAACAAACATAACAAAGTCCTTGATGCCTAAAAGGATCAAGGTAATATGCAGTCAAAGTGTAATGATCCTAGTGTGAGTAACCGAAGTATTATAGATCAAGGACCACTTACACTACTATATTGCCGAGAAGTCATGTTGGCCCAGATGGCAATCCAAGAGGGGGGGTGAATTGGGTTCTTTAAAAAAAAAATTAACACTTAAAACTTAAAACCAATTTCATAAGGATTAAGTATACTAATGAAGTGATCCAATAAATTAAAGCACAATAAGAGAGAGAGATAGAGACAATCACTACAAACACAAGATATTTATAGTGGTTCGGTGTATCCCATACCTACGTCCACTCTCAAGCAACTCTTGGGTTTACATTATAATCCACTTATTACAGTTGAGTTGTTTTACAAGCTCACAACTCCAACTTGTTGTTTTACACGGGGTCACAATGAACCCATCTGGTTTTCACGGGTTCACCAGCACAAAACCCAACCCCAAGCTAAACTAGCTTATCCCCGAGGTAAACTACCTCAACTAATTCAATTCCCCTGATTAAATTAGTAAACAACAATTCAAAATAATGTTTACACAAGGTAAAGCTCCTTAAATGAGCAAATAAGCAATGTAAATAAACAAAGGTAAGAAAAGCCTGATTGAAGCCAAGTGGATTTGAGCTTTTCTTCTTTTCCTCCTCTCTTTTGAATGGTTGAATCAAGCTTCAGCTCTGATTCTTGACCAAAATCTGTTGGAGAGAACTTTGAGAAAATAGGGCTTTTACTTTCTTCTCTAGAACTTTGAAAATCCTCCGATTTTGATCTTTAAGGGCTTTGGATTTCTCTTGAATCTCTCTTGGATTGATAGGCTTTGACTCAGATATTTCTCTTTTGAATACCTCTCAATTTTTCTGTTATTTTCTCTATATTTCTATTCTTCTTTTCAAACGGATGAATCCCTCCTTTTATAGAGTCTTAATCTGAGATTAGGTGAGAAACTAGCCGTTACAAAGTACCTTGGATGATTCTTCACGTAAGAAAATAGATCTGTTGAGAGTTAGGTGAGAAAATATATTCGTTAGAGCCGATCTGGCACTTTTGAAAATCGTCCTTGACAGGTTGGAGTCGGCTCCAACTTTTCATGTGTTGGCTCCAGATCATGTTTCCATAAATAGCAAAAATCAATTCGACGTGGAGTCGGCTCCAACTTTGCAAAGTGTCAACTCCCCGCTAACTGGAGTCAGCTCCCGATTTCTGATGTGTCGGCTCCAGAAATTGCTTCGAAAAACATAGTCTCTATAACTCAGGTTAGAGTCGGCTCCCAAAATCCATGTGTCGAGTCCGGCTTTTGAAGCAAAAAATAGCTTCTCTATATCTCAAGTTAGAGTCGGCTCTGCCAGGTCGGGTGTCGGCTCCGAAACTCTAGGTGTCGATTCCGAACCGTGCCAAAAATTTAGAACTGTTCTGATATGCTATGGAGTCAGCTCGAGACTGTTAGGTGTTGGCTCCAAGTTCTAAACTTAGATAAATTCCATTAAAATTCAATTCAAAACCGATTTCTAATATCATTTAGATAAATAACCGATCTTAATTCCTGAAACACTTATCAAATCTTTCAGAAACAGAAGGAATATACTCATGGCTTTTGTTAATCATCAAAATTAATTAATTGGGTAAATAATTTCTTAATAATTTCCCCAACAATCTCTTTCTTTTTGATGATGACAAAAATATTGAGTATATGCATAATTGTCAAAATATTTACATTTAAGGTTAAGCTCCCCCTTAATGAGGTAGCTCCCCCTATGTGTGTGCATATGTTAAGTTCATTGAAACTTTTATGCATATCTTAATTCCATGTGATATTAATGTGATATTAATTCCATTTAACATGCATATAAGTACCATTCTTTCATTAATTGATTATGCATATATAAATCCTCTTCTCTCATTATTTTTATGCATATACAAGAATCTCATCTTCCCCTTTTTTGTAATCAACAAAAAGATTTAGAAGGTGCATTGAGGCTTAAATTAACATCAATCAAAGGAGTTTGAGTAATTCAATCATCAAAATCAAAGGTTAACTCAAAATTCAAGCTTAATATCAAAATTCAAGTATGATATTCATTCAATACTTAAACATTACAAAAAATGTTCATTTCACTTAAACTTCATTACATCATGCAACCAAAATCAAATTACATCATAAAGCAAATTAAATATCAAAATCTATGAAGTCTTTTGAGCTCTTCTAAGATCTTTCTCATGCCCTTACTTTGTATCTTGATAAAATCATTTAATCTTCTGTCAATAAAAGCAGATGCAACAGTATTTTCTCTTGTAATTCAGCATTGCACTTGGAATAAGTATCAGAATCTCCTCCAATGTCCTTGATCTTCTCAAAAATGTGCATAAGATCAATCTTCAAGGCTTCAGATGAGGTTCCAAAGGATGATTCAGTTCTGCTGATTTTATCTTCCAAGGAGTAATACATCTCCCTTAAGCTCAAAAGTCTACTATCTAGTTCAATCTTCATTTCTTCTTTATGATAAGCAAAGAGTTCTTTTAATTATACCAACTGAGCATCAGAAAAATCAGTAAAGTCTGAGCAAAAGAAGTAGGAGCCGGTGCAGGTGCTGAGGGTGCAGGACAGCTGGGGCCTAATAAAGTATGCCTCACTGAAGGCTCTGCCTCTATGTACCAGGGGCCACAGTATCCATCTCAGCTGCTCTGTCTTCTAGATTTCCTTTTCTCTCCCAGTGTCCACTGACTTTCATGAAACCCATTCGGTGCAGAGTAGCCTTATTATAATAATCAGTGTGTCTCAGGCTCTTTAAAGGCTCATTGTCCAAAATGTTAACACCTTGGCTCTTAAAAGCCATAGTCAGAATCATTCCATATGGAAGTGTTGACCTCTTCTTACTGCCAGCCTCGGCCATATACCATCATCATTCCAGATAAGTTTATCGGCTGACCGGTCAATATACTATCCATAACAACATCTCTTTCTGATACATACTCAAAACGACCAGTTTTTGGGAATAAGATCCTGCTACAGATATTATGTAACAATCTTAACTCAAGGGCAACTGGTTAGCCCTAATTTCTTCAAATTCTGCAACTTCTCTTTCAAGCATCCTCGATAATGCTTCACCTCTATTACTATGGGAGTTGGCAATAGGTCCATTCATAGGAATTTCTAATAAACTTCCCAAAATTTTAGAGGTAAGGTGGATTCTAGTTCCTCTCACATCACTCACAATGCCTCCGTCTCCTCTAGACAAATTGAGATAGAAATTCTTAACAAGGGCGGGATAAATAGGAACATCTAATGAACATACCTTCTCTAGTCCCATCTCCTTAAGCTGCCTACCAAGAGAGAAACCTTCATCTTTAAAGAATCCGAAGTCCACTTTTCTACCCATGGTAATAATCTTTCCAGCTAAAAGATCAATAGGTGGGGAAGACAGACCATGTAAGGCACTTGGAGTGGAGGACGACGATGAAGAGCTTGAGCTAGGTGAAGGCTAATGAGTCGGACGCCTCACCGTCCTCTTCCCTATCGTTACAGCCACTCCAAAGATCGATCCTCGATGCTTAGGTGCCATAGGTAGCTAGGGATTGATGGATTAGGGAGATTTTGGAATTTGGAAGAATTTGAGAGAGATTTGGAAGAGTTTGGAATGGAATGGGGCCAATAGGTGTCGACTTTGCCCTAAAATAGTCAATTTGAAACCACTTGGAGTCGACTCCCGCAAAGCGAGGTGTCGGCTCCAGATCGTTAGCACAGTCAACGTCCGAAGTGGAGTCGACTCTAGAAAAGCAGTGTCGGCTCCAAAATCTCAGATAAAATGGAGTCGACTCCGATACCAGAGGTGTCGGCTCCAAGACAGTTTCAAAAAAAAAAAAGAGTCTCAAAGGATCTGAAACATGTCCGGATTGTCATCAAATTTTGGCTAAATCAACTTTGAAATGTGATAAATCAAGGGGTTCAAATATCTAGATAATTTTTCTTAAAATCACAAGAAAATTAAACAAAATGATTGAATTCTAGATAATCATTCCTAGGAGATTTAAAAATCATTCCAATGGATCACAAACTCCTAATTCTCCTCTAAGATAACAAAATCTTTCTTCACTTAGGGGTTTTGTAAAAATAAGCTAATTGTTCATCAGTACAAATATAATCAAGACAAATGTCATTATTGGCTACATGTTCTCTAATGAAATGATATCTAATTTCAATGTGTTTAGTTCTTGAGTGTTGGATTGGATTTTTAGTCAAGTTTATTGCACTAGTGTTATCACATCTAATTGGTGTTTTATCAAGTGTTATATCATAATCTTCAAGTTGTCGCTTAATCCAAAGGATTTGAGCACAACAACTTCCAACTGCAACATATTCAGCTTCAGTAGTTGATAATGCAACTAAATTTTGCTTTTTGCTAAACCAAGAGATTAAGTTACTTCCTAAGAATTGGCATGCACCACTTATACTCTTTCTATCCAATTTACAACCAGCATAATCAGAATCAGAATATGCAATCAAATTCAATGTTGAGTCTCTAGAATACCATAATCCTACATTTTTAGTTCCATTTAGATATCTAAGTATTCTTTTTACTACAATTAAGTGAGATTCTTTAGGTTCAGATTGATATCGTGCACATAAACATACTGCAAACATGATATCTGGTCTACTAACTGTTAAGTAAAGTAGTGAACCGATCATACCTCTGTAACATTTTTGATCAACAGGCTTACCATCTTCATCTTTATCTAACTTGCATGAAGGACTCATTGGTGTTCCGAGAGGTTTGACTTATTCCATACCAAACTTCTTGAGAATTTCTTTTGTGTACTTTGTTTGGTTGATGAAAATTCCCTCTCTTTCTTGTTTGATTTGAAGTCCTAGGAAGAAGTTGAGTTCTCCCATCATGCTCATCTTGAATTCACCCTGCATTAACTTTGCAAATTCTTGACACAAAAGATTGTTAGTAGCACCGAATACAATATCATCTACATAAATTTGTACTACTAATAAATCTTTATCTTTTCTTTTCAAAAATAGGGTTTTATCAACATTTCCTCTAAAAAAATTATTTTCAATTAGAAATTTGCTTAATATCATACCAAGCTCTAGGTGCTTGTTTTAAACCATAAAGTGCTTTGTGTAATTTAAAAACATGGTTTGAAAATTCATGATCTTCAAAACCTGATGGTTGTTCTACAAAAACTTTTTTATTTATAAAACCATTTAAAAATGCACTTTTAACATCCATTTGAAATAAATTAATATTCATATGACATGCAAATGCAAGTAATAGTCTAATTGCTTCTAATCTAGCTACAGGTGCAAAAGTTTCATCAAATCAATTCTTTCTTCTTGATTATATCCTTTTGCAACTAATCTAGCTTTATTTCTAATTACTATGCCATTTTCATCTAATTTATTTCTAAATACCCATTTAGATCCTATAACAGAATGACCTTTGGGTCTATCAACTAAGGACCATACATTATTCCTAGTAAATTGATTTAATTCCTCTTGCATAGCTAACATCCAATTATTATCTTTTTCTTCTTCAATAGTTTTGGGTTCTATGTGAGACACAAATGCAAGATGATTATTGATGTTCCTCATTGATGATCTAGTTCTTACTCCTTGAGATGGATCACCTATGATTAAATCCTTAGGATGACCATAAGCATATCTCCAATCTCTAGTAGATCTTCATCATTACGAGTAGTATCAATAACATCATTCTTAGGTGAGTCATCATCTTTAGCTTCTTGTTCATGGTCTGAAGATACATCTATATTTAATTTTTCAATATCTCTTTCAAGCAAAATTGTATCTTCCTCATCATTAATCTTTTCAGCACTTGATGCTAAAGACTCATCAAATACTACATGAATTGACTCTTCTATAATTAAATATTTCTTATTGAACACTCTATATGGTTTACTAGATGTTGAATAACCTAAGAATATACCTTCATCAGATTTGGCATCAAATTTCCAAGATTGTCCTTACCATTGTTATGAATAAAACATCACAACCAAATGCATAAAATAACTAATGTTAGGTTTCCTATTATGCCATAGTTCATAGAAAGTTTTCTTAAGAATTGGCCTAATTAAAGCTCTATTAAGGATGTAACATGCTGTGTTTATAGCTTCCGCCCAGAAGTACTTTGGGAGTTGGCTTTCACATAGCATGGTACGGGCCATATCTTCTAATGTTCTATTTTTTTTCTACAACTCCATTTTGTTGTGGTGTTCTAGGTGCAGAAAAATTATGATGAATGCCATTTTTAATACAGAAATTTTCAAATTGATGATTTTCAAATTCTGTTCCATGATCACTTCTAAGAGACACTATGGTGTTGTTTTTCTCATTTGTGACTTTCTTGAAGAATTTCAGGAATATCGAGAAAGTCTCATCTTTGTGAGCCAAAAATAAAACCCAAGTATATCTAGAGTAATCATCTACTATCACAAGACCATATTTCTTTCCTCCTAGACTAGTGGTTCTAGTAGGTCAAAAAGGTCCATATGGTAGCTCTAGTGGCCTAGAAGTGGAAACAATATTTTTAGATTTGAAAAATTTCTATTTGTTTTCCAAATTGACATGCATCACAAATTCTATTATTTTCAAAATCTAACTTTGGAAAACCTTTAACTAAATCCATTCTAATTAATTTTGAAATTAAGTGTGTGCTTGCATGACCTAATCTACAATGCCATAGCCATCCAATCTCATTTACTTTAGCATTATCAGTAATTAAGCAATGATTACTAGTAGACAAATTGTCTAAATCAATTAAGTATACATTGCCATTTCTATTTCCAATAAATATAATGCTATTGTCAGTGGGATTAGAAACAGCAAATAGAAGCTTCAAATAAAACTTTGAAACCTTTATCACACAATTGACTAATGCTAATTAAATTATGCTTTAAACCAACAACATATAAAATATTTTCTATAAAGGTGGATGGAGTTATTTGAATTTTACAAATCCCATAATTTGGCCTTTGCCATTATCTCCAAAAGTAACAACTCCTCCTCTTTTATTTCAAGGGTGATGAATTGATCTTATCACCTGTCATGTGTCTTGAGCAGCCACTATCAAGATACCACTTTCATTTTGATCCTTTGGCCAAGACACTCCTGCAAGATAATCAAATTTTATGTTTAGGTACCCAAGCTTTCTTGGATCCTTTATGGTTAGTAGCAATAAAGATTGTTCCTTTTGGAACCCATATTTTCTTGCCTTTAATATTTAAATTTTTATTAGTTTTTCTAACATTACATTCATAAGATTTATGTCCCTTTTTGTTGCAATGATAACATGAAATATCATTTTTCTTTACAAAGAAATTATTGACATATTTTTATTTCATGTGAGGTTTATATCCTAAACCAGCTTTATCAAATACAGCTCTTTGATTACTTAAAAGCAAATTTAGTTTTTCTGAGCTATATGTAAATTTATCAACAATGTTCTTATGTTTATCAATTTCTTTCTTCAAATTAATATTTTCATTAGAAATTGATTCTTTTCTTTTAAAATATTTTCATTTTCAGATTTTAGATTTTTAACCTCAAGAATTAGTTCATTTTTCTCTTTGAGAAGATTTAGGTTTTCAGTTTTCAAAGATTTATTTTTCATTCTCAAAACCTTAAAATCACTAACTAATTCATTAAAAGCATCATACAATTCATCAAATGTAAAATCATCATTAGGGTTTCAGTACATACCTCATTGTCATCGTTTGCCATGAAGCATATGTTTGCAACCTCTTTTTTTCTTCTTCATATGAAACTCTTCACTATCACTCCAAGTTGCAACATAGGCTTTCTTCTTCTTGTAACCCTTCTTTAGTTGAGGACATTCAGATCGAAAATGCCCCGGCTTTTTGCATTCATAACATGTCAATGGTTCTTTCTCTTTGTCTTTATCCCTTTCTTTTTCTCTTTCTCCTTCCATTTTGATTCATGATTTTCTTTTATGGAAGGGTCTCCTTCTTTGCATAAACTTTCTAAACTTCTTTGCAAGGAGTGCTGTTTCATCATCTTCTTCTTCTTTCCTCACTGCTGCTTATTTTCTTTTCTGTAGCCTTAAGTGCTATGGTTCTTTTCTTCTTGACTTCTTCCTCTTGATGCTACTTCATTGTCAGCTCATGGGTCATCAAGGATCCAAGTAGCTCCTCCAAAGGTAGAGCATTCAAGTCTTTGGCTTCTTGGATTGCAGTTGCTTTTGCTTCCCATGTTCTTGGAAGAGATCTAAGAATTTTACGCACCAATTCAGAATTAGTATAAGTCTTACCAAGACTTTTCAAACCATTAACAATATCAGTAAATCTAGTGTACATGCATGTGATTGATTCAGTTTGTTCCATGCTAAACAATTCATATTTGCACACTAGAATGTTAATTTTGGATTCTTTTACTTGATTAGTACCCTCATGGGTAACTTCTAGTCTATCCCAAATTTCTTTGGCTGAAATGCAAGTAGATATTCTATTGAATTCATTTGCATCCAAAGAACAATATAAAACATTCATGGCTTTTGCATTGAGCTGAGCCATTTTCCTATCGTTCTTTCCAATCCCTTTTGGGCTTAGGAACTATTGAACCATCTACAGTGTGTGTGGTGTACTAGGTCCATTTGTAATGACACTCCATAATTCATAATCTAAAGCTTGAATGAAAATCCTCATTCTTGCTTTCCAATATGAATAATTTGAGCCATTAAACAAAGGTGGCCTATTGGTGGATTGACCTTCAACAAAAGATGAGCCAGCTTGTGTTGCCATTTGGATCTTTAACTCTTGATCGTTAGATCAACCAGAAATGAGCACAAGCTCTGATACCAATTGTTGGCCCAGATGGCAACCCAAGAGGGGGGGGTGAATTGGGTTCTTTTAAAAAAAAATTAACACTTAAAACTTAAAACCAATTTCACAAGGATTAAGTATACTAGTGAAGTGATGCAATAAATTAAAGCACAATAAGAGAGAGAATAGAGACAATCACTACAAACACAAGATATTTATAGTGGTTCGGTGTATCCCACACCTACGTCCACTCTCAAGAAACTCTTGGGTCCACACTATAATCCACTAATTACAGTTGAGTTATTTTACAAGCTCACAACTCCAACTTATTGTTTTACATGGGGTCACAATGAATCCAGCCGGTTTTCATGGGTTCACCAGCATAAAACCCAACCCCAAGCTAAACTAGCTTATCCTCGAGGTAAACTACCTCAACTAATTCAATCCCCCTGATTGAATTAGTAAACAATAATTCAAAATAATGTTTACACAAGGTAAAGCTCCTTAAATGAGCAAATAAGCAATGCAAATAAACAAAGGTAAGAAAAGCCTGATTGAAGCCAAGTGGATTTGAGATTTTCTTCTTTTCCTCTCTCTTTTGAATGGTTGAATAAGTTTTAGCTCTGATTCTTGACCAAAATTTGTTGGAGAGAACTTTGAGGAAATAGGGCTTTTGCTTTTCTTTTCTAGAACTTTGAAAATCCTTCGATTTTGATCTTTGAGGGCTTTGGATTTCTCTTGAATCTCTCTTGGATTGATAGGCTTTGACTTAGAGATTTCTCTTTTGAATACCTCTTGATTTTTTCGTTATTTTCTCTCTATTTCTGTTCTTCTTTTCAAATGGATGAATCCCTCCTTTTATAGAGTCTTAATCTGAGATTAGGTGAGAAACTAGCCGTTACAAAGTACCTTGGATGATTCTCTACGCAAGAAAATAGATCCATTGAGAGTTAGGTGAGAAAATATATCCGTTAGAGCCGATCTGGCACTTTTGAAAATCGTCCTTGATAGGTTGGAGTCGGCTCCAACTTTTCATGTATCGGCTCCAGATTGTGTTTCCATAAATAGCAAAAATCAATTCGACGTGGAGTCGGCTCCAACTTTGCAAAGTATCGACTCCCCGCTGACTGGAGCCGGCTCCCAATTTCTGATGTGTCAGCTCCAGAAATTGCTCTGAAAAATATAGTCTATGTAACTCAGGTTAGAGTCGGCTCTCGAAATCCATGTGTCGGCTCCGGCTTTTGAAGAAAAAATAGCTTCTCTGTATCTCAGGTTAGAGTCGGCTCTGCCAGCTCGGGTGTCGGCTCCGAAACTTCAGGTGTCAGCTCAAAACTCTAGGTGTCGACTCCGAACCGTGCCAAAAATTTAAACTGTTCTGATACGCTATGGAGTCGGCTCGAGATTGTTAGGTGTCGGCTCCAAGTTCTGAACTTAGATAAATTCCATTGAAATTCGATTCAAAACTGATTTCTAAGTATCATTTGGATAAATAACCGATCTTAATTCCTGAAACACTTATCAAATCTTTCAGAAACACAAGAAATATACTCATGGCTTTTGTTAATCATCAAAATCAATTAATTGGGTAAATAATTTCTCAATAATTTTTTCAACAATAATACCAGGTTTTAGGATCAAGCTCCTTACCATCTTACCAAAAGCTATAGCTGTCAGTAAAGGCAGTACTTTATTTCCTTAAGCCCCAAGGCTGATTCCTGCAGGGTACCTCTCACAGTTCACAACGGCAGTGCAGAGCCCCATGCTAAGCGGCGAGCGGACATGAGGGGCTTTGCCGTGCATCCACGTGGCACGCACCAGTTGGTTGGGTTGTCAAGCACCGATGCCATATGTAGGCCCCCATAAGCCCATGGCAGCGAATCACAAGGGAGACGTTGGCCCCCATAAGCCAACAATTCTCCCCCCCCTAGCGACACCCGGGGGATTCAAACCAATAATCTCGCTCTGATACCAGGTTTTAGGATCAAGCCCCTTACCATCTTACCAAAAGCTATAGCTGTCAGTAAAGCTAGTACTTTATTTTCTTAAGCCCCAAGGATGATTCCTGCAGGGCACCCTCCACAGTTCACAACGGCAGCGCAGAGCCCCATGCTAAGTGGCAGGCGGACATGAGGGGCTTCGCAGTGCGTCCACATGGCACGCACCGGTTGGTTGGGCTGTCAAGCACCGATGCCATATGTGGGCCCCCATAAGCCCATGGCAGCGAATCACAAGGGAGACGTTGGCCCACATAAGCCAACAAGTCACTAATGAGTGAGTAGTCATTCTACGAACTTCTCATATGATCATGCTCAGTACCGATGTCAAATATCTACCAGCATTCTTGCCTTGGTATCTCATACCTCATATAAGAGACTCATATCAAGGCAATCCATGCTCTAATCTGATCGGATCGATCATCATCCTCATGATTGATCAATTGATTGGGAGCATTTTAGGAGTTAATCTATTATGACACGTGTCTCAAATTTTTAACTCTTGAAAATATATGTCATTGTCCATCAACCCCAAGGACGTTACATGACACATCAATATGTATAAAAAATACCCAATTTTATTAATATGAATATGATCATGTATAATAAAAGTTTTGAAATACAATGTGTATGTTAACAATTGGCTTTCCAGGGCACTCATCTAACATAGCAACATGTCATGCCTATCCAAAAGATGAGAAATTTGATTAAAATCGTCAAAATACCTTTCAATGGCAAGTCACCATGCAATTCAATCATTTGATCTTCCTTTATCCCAAATAAGCAATGGGTATACAAAATTATCAAACCCTAACACTTTATTCATTTAAATCTTAAATCACTAATGAAAACTCGGCCAATGAAAGATTAGAAACAATTTTAATATCATCATGCTTTGATCAAAGACTTGCTGAGTTATCATTTGATGAGATTATGTAGGATAAATACTTCTTTTAAGAAATGATTGATTCCTTGTTGACCGACTTACAACCATCATACACAATTCACTATATCCATGAACACCTTGTACATGACTAAGTCATAATAAGTATGAACCAAATATAGATTCATGTGTACAAGATTTCATAGTAATTTTAGATCTAAGGATCATTTGCACAACTTTCACTAAAAGAATCATTTTTTGATAAATAAGTAAAACTTCCATAAGATGTTCTCATTACATATCAATTTAGTGAACTCATACCTTAATGAGCACCCACATCCTTATTTTAGTGTCTCTACACAAGTGGTCGTAAGACCAACCATTCTCTTTATCGAGTATACATGTATAGAATGTAACAATTTTTCTAGAAACATCGATCCCTTACTTGATGACTCTTCGATTAAAAATATTCTAGATTAGGATTTATAAGATCTTAGGTCTCACTATTGTGAACCTTATCATAACCATAAATCCATTGCCCTAATCTATGAGGTTCATCATAATTTTAAAATAAAAAGGTATAAGACACAATATATAATGAATCAAAATGCCTTTGATCAATATAATATTATTTATGAGTTGAACGAATTTTACAGAGAAGCTTCTGTTATATAAGAAATATGATTGGCTTTTAGAGAACTATTCTTTTAATGGTTCCATGCTAAATGCTAGTAACTTATATAGAGCAAGTAACTTTAAGCCTTGTTGTTCCAAATACAATCAATAATTTTAATGGGGTTTGCCTAGTTTTGCTTTTATATCTGTATGCATGCATGGATCCGTATATAAATGAACAATCGATATTTATTAATTGACTGTATTTTTATTGTTATCTTATGATGATGGATATAATAGTTCTATAAAAATATCTTTAGCGTTAGTTGCATCCAAGTAAGATGCATGACATATGAATTATAAAATAAATTCAATATACTCATGAGAATTAGAAAACCTAAGCTACTA
Source organism: Calamus simplicifolius (assembly GCA_900491605.1). Lineage (NCBI taxonomy): Eukaryota > Viridiplantae > Streptophyta > Magnoliopsida > Arecales > Arecaceae > Calamus > Calamus simplicifolius. Next base: position 439,327 of record UESW01004232.1, on the reverse strand, counting down.
CATCCTTGCATACTTTGGCATAACTAGATATGATGTCTATTAGCTCTAAAATACAAGATAAATTACTTTTAAACATGGCCTTCTCTTGTTAACCTAGACATGATAAGATTTGCATATCGCTACCATATAGTTTTGATTTGAGTCTTTCTGTACCAACTTTGGCATAACAAGAGTCATGCTTTATTCATGCAACTTAATCCATCCAATTTAAGTGAATTAATTGGTTTTACTACCATAATTTATTTGCAATAGATAATACAGTTTTATTGGTCCAAAAAGTTTAACCTAAAAGTTTATCATCTATCCCTGTTTGTGCTACATTTGGCACAATCAAATTTTTTCATACTTCAAAATGAAGTTAGGTAGGGGAAGGACAACTACTTCTAATAGTTTTACTCTTAAGAAAAGATAAATGAATTCTCTAATTTTAAGATATAACTAACCAAAGTTTGATAATAGCATATTCTTATAATACATATAAAACTTTCAAGATTAAAATATAAAAAAGGCTATGCATTGACAATTTTATCAACAATAGGAGAAGAAATTAAGTGAAATATTTTATATATAAGGAAAAAAAACCTTCTTTCCCTTTTCTATGTACAAGTACTTCTTCTATAGTTAGCAAGGCCAAGCACTCTTAAAATTTAGCTATCCAACTTCGTGTATCATGCGATCTTGAAATAAATGAATGTTTAGTCATCTCATTTAGCTTTGTATGAGAAAACAAATCAAGTAACATTAAGAAACTGCATCCTAAAAAAAAATTATGTTTCAAAGATCACCCAAATTCTAAGAAATGACAACTCATATGACCTTTTATTTTCCTTTTTTCTTTGATCAGGATGATCTTTAAGTAAATAGTAGCATCTCAACTACCATACCAAATTAGCATTAGTGGGAAATGAAGACTTATTATAATTGTTAGAATATACCAAATGGGGTGGAAGAAAGTCAAACATTGTTCGTCACCCATGAGCGAGTCTGAAAAAGTAACGAGGCCAAATAGCCTAACTAGTATTATATTTATATAAAAAAGAGATAGAATGCTCGACTCAATTGACTAAAGTGAATTATTTACTTGGATCCAAATATATCTAAATTTATATAATAATTAATTCAAACCTTTGAACATGATTTATTATTTTTAAAATATTTATATTATAAAAAATCATTATATTTAGAAATTTCTAACACATGCATCAATTTATTAAAACATTAAATAGTCTAAACAAATATAGAATAACATATTGTTTTTGAGAATAGTAATAACACACCTAACTCCACTTTACAGTTGGCTATCTAATATAACTTGATGGCCAAGAAACCATGGCATTCGATTTACATATACTTGGATATGAGTAGTGATTAGGAAATTAAACAGACCTTTAATATGCTTACTATTGACTTGCACACCTTATTAGTAGGAAACATAAGGCTTCTAATGATTACCATGTCCAAGGAGTTAAAGAACAATTGGCAAGCATTTAATTAGTCTTCTAATATTTTTTTAAGGCAATAGGCCTGGGTCGTTAATTTGATTATCATTCATTGTTTAGGCGTTAGTGCTTATCATACACTACTTGATGTGACTGGCCAACAACTCATTTAAGCGAACCTCCCAAATGACATAAGGCTTCTGATGATACCATGTCCAAGGAGTTAAAAGGACAATTGGCAAGCATTTAATTAGTGTTCTAAATTTTTTTTTTTTTAAGGCAATTGGCCTGGGTCCTTAATTTGATTATCAGCCATTGTTTAGGCGTTAGTGATTATCATTCATTAGTTGATGTGACTGGCCAACAACTCATGTAAGCGAACCTCCCAAATGAAATCTAGTCTAAGTTTGCGGGCATGACCCAATGACTGAATTACGGTGGTAGTTATCAAATGTTGCTTAATATCATAATCAAATAATAGAGCATTGAACGATCGTGTAAATATTTAAATGGATTTAGCGGATGTAAAGCCAAATAGTAAACAAAATGATGTTTTTAACTTTTATGGGAGTGTTTTTTTTTTTTTTTTTTTTGGAAGATTTGCAGGTTGTCTCAGGGTGATTTATTGGCGGTGAAAGGTTTTAGTATTCTCGACTCTTCTATCCCTATAACCGAGCTTTATGCTACTTAGACGGACATTTCTTATGCCTCTTGGATTCTTCATGCTCATAGGCTCATGATCGAGAGTGATTCTATAACGGTCATTCGTTGGCTGCAGAAGAAGAATTACTCTCATGTCCTCACTAATCTGATTTTTAGGGACATATGGTCTATCCTGCGAGAGATTGATAGTGCCTAGATTCCTCATATATATCGTGAAACCAATTAGGCAGCTGACTGGACGGTGGCTTCAGTGGCTCAACATGCTGAATTATGGATTTGGAGGCCAGGATCCTTATCCTTTTATTTTGCAGTAAATTTTGTATTCTGATCTATTTGAACTAATTTATACTAGATTAATATGATAGTCCGCTTGTATAAAAAAATAAAAAATAAAAAAAAATAAAATGATTTTCAATTAATCCAAACAGACCCAATTATTGGGTTCATATTCATAAACTATTGGGTGATAAAGTTCTGGCCATCCAAATGCGCTCTCAGTGATGGCATGATGTCCCTTGCCTCCACCGATTATAAAGCGGCGCCAGGCGGCCAGTGAACTCCGTTGCCGAAGTTATCTTTCCGACGGCCTCAATCGAGGATAGAAAGCTGCGGCTGGCTACTTATTTCTTTTCCAAGCGGAGGTTCGGTGGATATTCCACACGCTTCAATAATTTATTGTTATTTTCTAATTTTTTTCACAAAAAATAGTAAGTTTTGGTCGTATTGTTGGAGATTTTTCTTTTTTTCATTTTTTTTTTTCCTTCTTAGCGCTACATGTGGCGGCTCGGTGTTTTTGATTATTCTGCCATTTATTTGATTTTTCCCCTTAATGCTAGCCTAAGTTTTCCTTTCCAGTTTCTTGTTGAAAAAGCCGGTATTGATTGATTCCTTTTCAGTTTCTTGTTTAGTTTTTTTTTTTTTTTTAAAATTCCCTGAGGATTTGAAGGGACGATCAATATGCCTGAAGAAAACCCAACTGAGATGAAGGAGGAGGTGCCGGATGTGAATTTCTGTAGTCTTCTTTCATCATTTCTTTGATAAAGAAAAGAAATGTTCTTGGTGTACCAGACATAGGGTTTGCTTTGTGGTATTAAGTGCAGTACATATACTTGGTTACCCTAAGATGAGGGTTAAAGTTATGCAATGGAAAATAGAATCACGCTTTTTATTTATTTTGCTAGTGAATCTGTAATCCCCCACGTTTTAAACAAAAAAAAAAAAAAAAAGCTGGCATGCTAGCGCTAGCGTACACGGCATGCGGCGCCGCCGTGGCCGTACCGCGCTGGCCTTAAGAAGGGGGCCGCATCGGCCCCCTCTCCGTCCCAGCCTCCCCTCCGCCCTAATCTCAGCTCCCGCCACGCACGCGATCCACGGCCCCCTCTCCGTCCCAGCCTCCCCTCCGCCCCAATCTCAGCTCCCGCCACGCACGCGATCCACGGCCCCCTCTCCGTCCCAGCCTCCCCTCCGCACTAATCTCAGATCCCGCCACGCGATCCACGCTGGCAAGGTAAGCGAGCGAGACAGAGAGGGAGATAGAGAGGGAAGAAAGAGGGATCGTGGCGGAAGGGGAAGGGGAAGGGGAAGGGGAGAGGGCTGCCGGAGGCCCTTCCCTCGCACGGGAGCCAAACCATGTGTTGGGTTCGGGCCCGAGCCCTGGGCACCAGCTCCCATCGGTGCCGGCTAGGCGTCCAATGGGGTGAGGCCGGCCATGCCACCGCCACAGTAACAGTGGCGGGAGAAGAACAGCGATTTGAAGAACAGTAACGGTGGCGGGAGCACCAGGGGAGTAAGAAGGAGAAACCCAGTAGTAAGCCCTTTAGGCTGATTTTTTAAGCCCCAAATTGGGCTAGGCAAAAGATAGAGTTTGGATCAGCTTTGATTCTAGTTTTTTAAGGAATTTTTATTTTTTCATTTGGTCTTATATATTTGAAGATATTCAAGGCCCAAGTTAGGCTTAGGATTAGACTGGATAGAGTTTAGAAGATATTTTGATATACTAATTTTGAAGATTAAAAATTTTAAAAAATTATGTTGTAGGTATCCGGGATTAATGCTAGAAGGTAAGTAAGTCATTTATCATGATTTTTATGAATTATTAAAGTATAAAAATTATGGATTTAATTGCTATACTGATACATAGTGTATTATTTAAAAAATGAGAAGATGGATTTGATACTACATACCTACAAAACGACTATTTTATATGGTTATTTGAAAGCGCTAATTTTTAATAAATTATTTGGTATCCTTACATGCAAATAATTGTTTGATATGGTATTTGAAATTGCTAAAAGTTTTATATAAGGGTACATGTGTATTTTGATATATTCAAATCATTGTATATATCAAAGTATGTTATTATACTTTTGGCAATAATACATGTATTTTGCAAACGTGACATAAAAATGATATTTTGTGCCTATGATATATCCCACCATGGTCCATTATGATATGATATGATATGTTACATGACTCCGAAACCCACCCTTCATAGGAGCAATATATGGATACAATCCTTGGGTGTGCTGTGACAGGATACGACATGATATGCTACATGATTTTGGTACATCAAATCGACCTTCATAAGAAAAATATGTGGAGGGCACACATTCCTGAGATGTGCTATGATAGGATACAGCATGATATGTACATGATTTTGGTTCATCGGGACCCACCCTTCGTAGGGGGAATATGTGGAGGACACATATCCGTGGGATGTGCTGTGATAGGGTACAACATGATATGCTACTTGACTTCGACACCCACCTCCATAGGGGTATATGTGAAGAACACACTCCTAAGGTGTGTTGTGATAGGATATTGCATGTAACATGACGCTGGTTCCAGGACCTTGCCTCCTAGGGGATTTTTATTGAGGTTACACCTTTGGGGTGTTCTGTTTATATGGACGTAGTGTATGAATGGGATCATTGGTATAAAATAAAATTTACATGCTATTTACAGTGATACAGTGGGTTTGATTTGAAATCGTATATTCTTGAAATACTATATAGCATTTGCTTCCAAATTATTTGAGCATATGATATACATGATTTGGTAACATGATGGAATATATTTGAAATATGGAAACTTGACATGTGTTTTTACATATGAAAATCTGATTTGGTAAAAGCTTGAAATTGCTATATTATATTACATAGGCTTAATTATTGAGTGTGAGCTCATTAAAATTTCACAATGTTTTTCAAAGCCACAAGACTGAAGAAAGGGATATAGGATTGTTAGAGCATTTATCATAGTAACTTAGATCCAACATTTTGTTGTAGCCTCATTGATCTATGTATTTTGGCATGTAACCCAAAACTTATGATTATGGCTTGCATTAAGATTATTGACTTTAAATGGCAAATAGTTATTATCCCTTCTTATCTTATTTGTTATGTTACTAGATGCCTTACATACCAGGCATGCGGCGGATTGTCACCCTGGGCTATCACCATTGGGTCCGGGGCGTGACAAAATCTCTAATACTTTGTGATAATTTTGCCAGAATATTTGTGTTATTTTCCTTCCATTTTTTAATTTAAAAAATCAAATGCCATGTATTTATTGTAATTATCTTGTAGATTCCCCCATTTGATCCTGCAAAGAAGAAGAAAAAGAAGGTGGTGATTCAGGATCCTGCTGATGAGCTGGATAAACTAGCCGAGAAAAAGGAAAATTTAGCAGGTGTATGCTTGTACTTGAACTCGTAAAAGAAAAGTTCTTGAGTTGAGATTGGCAGGCAGAATGAATCTATTGCTAAACATACATGATTTTTTTTTTTCGTGCATAAAGATGACAATTTACAAAGTTACCTTTGTATTGTGATGGTGCAGTTGCAGAGTCTGGTGAAGTAAGCTTCACCAGCATGAAGAAAAAAAGGAAGAAACCGGTCAGTTTGCACACAGATCTTATGATGTTGAGTGGATTTTCTTATCTTCAGACGGCATCCTTGTTAGGATGATGTTAATTTTATGGTACCATGTCAGAGTTGGAGAAGACCTTTATGGTAAGGACTTCAATTCATGTGTACAATACTTTTTGTAGAAAAAAATGAGTTATTTTTTTGGACCCAATGAATCAGGAGAGCTTTAATCAGCATGTTCCTTCATAGTAGGATATCTGTTAAATCTCCTAACTTAGTACCATAAATAGCAAGCGATCATTTTCACTGATGTTCAGGTGACCAAATCAGAGAGGATGAGGAAGGGGAGGGCATTGTTCTAGGAAGTGCCTGGTGCCCCTGGGAAGGAACTGATCGGGATTATAAGTATGAGGAGGTCTGTTATTTCATTTTATTTTGATTCAATTGCTATGTTGGGCTTCTCTTAGCACTTTTTTTTTTTACCTTAGAAGATAGTGATTCTGACTATAAGAATGGTGGTGTTGCATACAATTCCATTTTGTTGGTATCAAACCCTTCAAGTTTATATAACTTTCAATGTTTTGTTTCTAAGATATTTCTGTTGCAATGAAATTATTTTATAATCATAGTTTTAGCAAGAGGTTATTGGTGATTCATTTTGAAATTTGAGTATATTTGTTAAATTTTGAAATTTGATGTTCGCACTCACTTTAGGATCAGCGTACTTGTTGCTGTATTTGTCTTATTTTCTTTGTTTGGTGAGGCCTATCATGATTGACCAATATAGTGCCTACATTTCTTGGTTCAGTTGCATGATAAGAATCTCCTGGAACTGATATCATGAACTCATTCTGTTTTATATGGTTAGGCATATCAGTGGTTCAAATTTGTTAGATCGGGTCTAGAACTCTTAAGACTCATCTTACACCATTGGGATCAATATGATTGGATTTTAGCCCTTTTATACAACTCAACTCAACTCATCTAAGCCTTTTCCCAACTACATGGAGTAAGCTATTTTAGCACTTTTATATCTCAATGAATTTAGGTGTCTTTCTTTTCCTTCCCTTTTTTCTCATAGAAGATAATTTCATCGAGAGGTTTTCTTTTCCCTCCCTGTTTTCTCAAAATAGATAATTGTTGTCATAACTAGGACCCAACTATGTTTCAGTTCCAGTCAATTTGGTATTGACCATGGATTGCTGAACCAAACTGAATTGACTAAAAATTGGTACAAAAATGCCCTTTAGTTTGGTTCGAGCCCGAGCCAGTCCAAAGTGCCTCATTTGGGCCGGTTTGGGGATGGGGTGGGTTGGGGGTGGGCCCTTATGAGCTCACTTAAATGGAGAGAGAGAGAGAGCCTCCTATGAGTTTTCATCCTTTCACTCTCTCTCTCTCTCTCTCTCTTGCATTCAAAATCATTTTCCATTTACTTGATATTCTGTATGCAAATAAGGAAAAAAACCCAAACTCACAAATTGATATTTGCTAAACCAAGATTTTATGAAGTTCTCTGAATTTGTTCTTGAGAGAGAGAGAGAGAGAGAGAGAGAGTTGACTTTTTTTATTTTTGAGGAATTTAATTTTTTATATTTTTGTTGAATTCAATGGGGATTTTTCTTTTATTTGCATAAGACAATTTAAGTAAATGGAAAGGAAAGGTTTATGAGAACTCACAAGAGGCTCTCAGTCTTTCTCTCTCTATTTAAGTGTCCTCCAGCACACCCAACCCCCCAAATTGACATGAATCACATAAAAAAAAATCAAGAAACTATGGAAAACTAGAAAAAAGGATAAAAAAGGCTGTACTGGCCTGAACCATTGGTATGCTGCCAGTTTGGCTAGTACGTAATTCAGCATACCTTGGTTTTGACTTTTGTAGAAAAGGGAATTTAGTAGTTCTAGGATTTTTCCTATTTCAAATATTTTAAAAAAATCAGTTTGGATTCTTTTTACTGCTTCTATCTTAGTTGACGAGGCCTATGATGATCAACCAATATAATGCCTACATCGCTTGATTCTGTTGTATGATAAGAATCTCCTTTTACCCTGAGGCCTCATTTAAAAAAAATAAAAAAGGAAAAAAATCATTCTTTTCTATATGGCTAGGTATTTCAGAGGTTCAAAAAGGCAGATTGGGTCTGGATCTCTCAAAGACTGATGACCCACATCACAAAGACCATTATTATTTGATTTTAACCCTTTCACCATGTCAATGAATTGGGTGGCATTATTTTCCCCCTTTATTTTTTTCTCAAAAAAGCTCAGATTGCTGTTAAAGCTTGGACCAAACTATTTTTCACATCCTGTCCGTTTGGTTTGGATTCTGTTGACTTTAGTTGGTTCCTTTACTTTCAGAAAAGGCAATATACTTTTGGGCATTTCCTATTTCTTTTTTGAATAAGAATGTTAGTTTGGATTACTGTCACTGCTTCTATCCATCTTTTATGTGATGAGGCATGTGATGATCAACCAGTATGTTGCCCACATTGCTTGAGTCATTTGTATGATTAGAGTTTACTGTTATTCTGAGCCTTTCTTACAGCAACCTCAACCAACCCCCCCCCCCCCCCCCCCAAAAAAAAAAAAAAAAAAAAAAAGGGAAAAAAGCCCCTTCTCTCTATTCACCTGCCGTGTGCGCATGCACATGGAACCCAGGATTTCAGAGGTACAAACAGTCAGGTTCAGTTTGCAACTTATGGTTGGAATCTGGCATCGTAGGACATAATATTGGTTTGTTTTATGTTTTCATTGCCTCAGCGTATCAGTTGGGGTCTTCACTTCTTTTTCCTAAAAAAATTGGATTGATGTTATTGTTTGAATGCATTTGTATAAGTTGGAATCTGGCATCGTAGGACATAATATTGGTTTGTTTTATGTTTTCATTGCCTCAGTGTATCAGTTGGGGTCTTCACTTCTTTTTCCTAAAAAAAAATTGGATTGATGTTATTGTTTGAATGCATTTGTTTTTGGATCCAGTCTGATTTCAAACTGAGTTGGTCTGAACATTTTTGAAGTGCAGAGTTGACTTTTTGTATGCCTTTTTTTTCCTGAAAAAAATATAGACAATTTTGGTTCATGTTGCTGCATTTTTAGCTCCTTTTTTCCCCAAAACATGAAATCCTATATTGATGAACTAATATATTGCCAAGGCATGCATGTCATAATTTATTCTATTTTGCAACTCCATCATGCTGTTCATGTGATCGGGCCTCCCAGAGGTGCAAGAGATTGTATTAGCTTTGGAGGATCTCTCAATGAGGTCCTACACCAAGATTGGATTTTCTGACAGTTTAGACATTGTTTTTTTTTCTTTTTTGGGTTTTGACAATTTGGTTTCAGGTTGGGCTGAGTCTTAGTATCTAAGAAAAAGCAGCGCACTTTGTAAGTTCCCCCCCTTTTTGGGTCCATGCGCCCCCTTTTCGCTGAGATTGCTTTTACTGTTTTTCATGCGCTCATCCATAACCTCAGTGCGGGCCTATGATGATTGCAAAATTATTGCCTACATAGTTTGACTAAGCTGTGATAAGTGTTTGCAACCCTCCTGAGGCCAGTGTATGGATGACCTGTTGTGCTGTGATTCTCTTTTACAAGCTTGCTTTTCTGTTATTATTATTAAAATTGGGAGTTATCATATACATTGGATGAGTGCAAACAAGTCGACTCCATCAGGCTTGTCATGGTGGTGTTTGTCTGGACTACCAGGTTAAGTAGATGTTGGTTTTCTTGTTGGATATTTTGTAATGGTGATCAGAAAGATGTGCCTTCAAATTCTGTATTTAATCTTGCTCTGATGACATTTAAACAAGCACCTACTTGATGGTGTCAATTCTTAATTCAAAAACATGGTGGATTATATGCATGTTTTGAGCAGGAAAAAGTTAAATAGAGAAGCTGCCGGGCATGTTGTAGGTGTAGTTAACTACTGTCCTGTTCCATTTTTTAGCTTACCCAACGCATCAAATAACCAATTTATTGTATTAGCTTATTTGGACTTTGGATCATTTACACTGTTATTCTTGTTCTTTGTAAGTGGTAGGGTTCTTCTTGTTCAAATGTTTTTTCTTTGAAAGAAACTTGCAGCTCTTTCTTGTTCTCTTATTCAATTGACGTTGAAATTGTTTTGAATAGTGAATTATGTCTGTATTTGTTCATGGCTGCTAAGTTTGATATTCAAATTATTTTTTGTAATTGAATAAATTTGTTTCTTTCTTTCAGTGTGGTTCTGCAAGGTCAGTTGCACCCATTAAGGCTGGCTTTGTTGCAAGAGTTGGACGGCAGAAGGCTGGGACATGATTGTCTATTTTATTTATTATTATTGATCCCCTACGATTGAGAAACAAATTGTGTTTCACCTGTCTTTTTATTCAAATTAGCTCATAGTTTGCCCCTTGAATTTTTGTTATGATCTTCTTCTATGAGTTTTATATACTGGATTTTAATTTTTAACTAGTTTGACTGGGGATGCATTTTGCTGAAGGTTCCTTTTAGCAAAAGAATTTAAAAAAAAGAATAAAAAAGAATCTTATTTTAAAAATATCTTGGAGTTTATGGGGGGTTTTGTGGTGTTTTTGGCTTATATTATGAGCTATGATTGAATTTGCTTTGGCATCATGGTTGAGGAATTTTTTTTTAATTAAAATAAAGTTACTTGTTTGAAGTCTTAGGCCTGCTTTGTGTGTTGCAGATCCATACGATGTATTGGAAAGATGGTTTTATTGGGCGAAATTAAAGTTGTGCATTTACTTGGGGATACAAGAATATGCTCCTTAAGGTGGATTGGATTTTTAATATGCCAATGGGCAAAAGAGGGTGCTGTTTGACCCAAGTGATTGACGAACGGACGTGAGGATGCTGTCACGTGCGGTGGTACGGTGGTATTAGATGCTTTCACCCACTCGTGGTTGAGGTTTCTATGGCTGGTTCCTCGTGTCCATATATCTTCTTGTACCTGGTTGACCGGGTTGCACTTGCACCAGTGTCAACCGACTTGTAAAATGACTGGCTTTTAGCTGCGGAGTATCTCACTGAGCTCACCAAGATTGTAATCAGAACGTTCGTTCAATGTTGACTTAAGAGGTGTGTCACCTTACCCTTACCCTGTTATGCATGACTTGTGGGTTGCATGGGCATAGTCTTAATTTGCTACAAGTTCCAGCGCAGGGCCAAGTAAATTATGAGATGATGGGGATTGCTGCATTAATTGATATGGTTGGACCTGGTTAGACGCTGAGGTGAACAAGGTGCCTTGCAATCATCAGAGATTTCGAGGTCAAATCAAATCTCTGAATGGTGCATCCTCAAAACCATTTAAGAATGGTTGAAGATTTGAAGGATGTCTGATATGATGACTTACCATCATAAACCACGGGGTAAGTTGGGTTATGGTTGCAGATGATTTTTTATGGATTGCTAGGTTACCATCGGTTTAGAAGGAGAAGATAAGTTGCTTTCTTCTTGTAATATAATTAATATGATATGTTAATATTTAATATCCAGTTGGCAGAATATCTGCATAAAATCTCGATATCTTTGGCATAGAAAAGCTACTGGGGACGATACTGACTGGTTGTTGCTGCTAGCAATACATGCAGGTTCTAATATTACATCTTGGTTTCCCAACAAAAAAAAAACAGCGCATTGGGTACAATGGTTGCTTGCACAGTTACTGGGCCAAAAATGGTTGCTTGAACAGTTACTGGGCTAAATATGGTTGCAGCGTGGGTTTCACAACGGAACTAAATATTATTTGAATCGACGTCCACTTTGCAGAATAAATCTAGTTGTCGAGGGCCAAGCTAACAATTAAATCACCACTAATAAGCCCAATTTCATAAAAACAAATAATAAATAATAAGATATGCTGTGTCCAACTGTTTCGATGAAGATAATTGAGTTGTGTTCATGTGCCAATTAAAAAAAATGTTCAAGAGGAAGCTTCTAAATACACCGTAAAAATTACTCCACACCCAAACTTGAAAAAAAAAACCTAATTTATTCAAATAAATAATAACAATTATATTCATGCAATTTCTCTCTGTATCTCCTCTCCTATGCCTTCTATTAGGTCTTCGATCCTGTTAGGCCAAGCATAGGGGCAAGAAAAAGCCGAGAGTTAAGGCCCAAGGGGGGAAAGAAAAGGGAAAGAGGCCAAAGAGCTGTAGAGGAGATTCAAGACTGAAGGGGGAGGGTTAGAACGATCGAGGCTGAGGGAGCCAGAGGCTAAGGGGGGTCAAGGCAATGCGTCCGAAAGGAAAATAGGGAAGGAGACTTGAGGGCAAGAGGAGTCGAAGGTTAGGAGAGGGGAGCTGGTGCTGGAAGGGCCGGAGTGGCCAAGGTTGGGAAAAAGAGCCGGTGTCGTGTTGTCGTACGCCACTGCCGATTGGGAAAGGAGAAGGAAAGAGAAAAAGGAAAGAAGGGAGGGGAGCTGCCGGATGGGGGTGAAGGAGAGGGTTTACGGGTAGTTTAATTTTTTTTTTTTTGTGCAGAGAGAAAATTGAAGGGTATGAAGAGTAATTTAAATTTTTTAAAAAAATCTGGGATGTGGAGAGTAATTTTTGCCGTGTAGTTAGAAGATCCCATAACAACAGAGCAGCTTGTTCTCATATACGTCAGCGAGTTGACTTGGGAGAGTATAGTCTCAGGAAGACAAGCTAACATCTCAACCAGCTGCCCTCATCCCAATTTTCAACTAGATTTTCACGCATTCTAGTTCTCAAAGAACTCGTTGGCAAATCTCTTTGCCGTCGTAAAAAAGATTAATATGATCACATCTATCCATCATTTGCTATTTAATTTCTCATATATTTTTGAGCATCTTCCATCCTCAGCTTCGCTGTATAACAGAGTCATCTGAAACCATTACGCTAAGAGTGCGCGCCAAGGCCTTGCACTCAACTGCGATGTTTAACGGACCAGGTGTAAGTATAGTTTGTATGAAGGATGTGAATTAGATTAGTTTCACATGGAATAACTAGAGAGTTGGATACCTATTTATATATATTGATGGACTCTTTCTCTTGTGGATGAGTTGGGTCTAAATAACTTAGGCCTATAATATATATTTAAAGTCAAAGATGGGCACTTGGGCATCTTGGGCATGAAAGTCAATCAAGCCGAATTTAATTTTACAGTTAATTTCTACGGTTCTTTTTTTGAAATAATTTTCGGTTATGCCCAAAAGACGTATCTCTTGAATACAACCCTTCCCAATCCGACCGTTTTAAATTCTCTATAAAGATAAGGATGTTCTCAATAAAAGATTATCGCTTGCAAATGATAATCTTGGATTTGTTGTATCCTGAAGTGTTTTTGCGGATTCCCATTTGCAATCTATAGTGGGGGCAAATAAACACTAAAAGGAAAATGTTCATTCACGCCTCAAATCCAGATTCTCGTACAGTTCTCTCTAATAATCTTTTAGTGTTTATCTCCTTTGTTCATCAATGGAAAACCGAATTGATTTTGCATTCAAAGTCATGAACCAAGACTTCATGAAACTTGATCATTTTGATGGCACTAATTATACTCGTTGGAAGGATAAGATGATATTCTTCCTTACTGCTTTGAAGGTTGGATATGTGTTAGATCCGAACTTGCCACAAATTCCAGTCCCTTCTCCTGATGAAACCGAAGATGTTAAGAAGGAACGTTCAAAACGTCAAGAGGATGAATTGCTATGCCGAGGACACATTCTCAACACTCTTTCAGATCGTATATATGACTTGTTCACTTCGGTTCAGTCTCCTAGAGAAATCTGGAATGCTTTGGAATTCAAATATAACATCGAAAAATAAGAAGCAGATAAGTTTCTTGCATACAATTTTTTGAATTCAATATGGTTGATAATATTTCGGTTTGGATCAAGTGCATGAATTACAAATTCTAGTATCCAAATTGAAAGATGTGAAAGTTGATGTTGGTGAACTATTACAAGTAGAGGCTATAATTGCCAAACTTCCTCCATCTTGGAATGATTATAGGAAGAAGTTGTTGCATTCTTCTGAAAGTTTTACTTTGGAACAATTGCAAAAACATCTCAGAATTGAAGAAGAAACAAGAATTCGAGATGGTAAAAGGCTTGCAGTAGAATCTGATTCCAAAGTGAATTTTATTGATGTCAACAAGGCTGGAAATAAATTCGGAAACAAATCTGGAAATAAGAGGAAGAATCCTGAATCAAGTTCAAGCGATTCCAAGAAGAATAAGACTTGTTTCTATTACAAGAAGAAAGGGCACTTCAAAAAGGAGTGCATATTCTGGAAGAAAATGAAGAATGATCATGCTGGCTCTAGTGGCAAAGTTAATGTGGCTGAAGCACAAGAGAAAGAGTTACAAAATCTTGTTACTATGGTTTCTGAAATGAAAATTTCAATGGTAACCGAAGTGCATATAACTTCTGTCTATAACACCAATGATTGGTGGTTTGATTCGGATGCAACTATTCATATATGCAATGATAAGAATCAATTCAAGAATTATGAAGTTGCTGCTCAAGGACATGAAGTGTTGATGGGAAATAATAATGCTATCAAAGTTCATGGCAAAGGAACCATCGAAATTCATTTTACTTCGGGAAAGAAGTTAACTTTAATTAATGTTCTTCATGTACCAGAAATTAGGAAGAATTTAATTTCTGCAAATCTGCTTTGTAGAGGAGGATTCAAGACTGTTTTAGAATCCGACAAACTTATCCTCTCAAAGAATGGGGTCTTTGTTGGGAAGGGATATGCTTGTGATGGAATATTCAAACTTTCTGTAAACTCTGTTGCTATTAATAATAATAAGAGTGTTTCTGTTTATATGGTAGGTTCATCAATTAATTTATGGCATTCACGTTTAGCACATGTAAATTTTAGATCACTTAAGTTTATGGCTAAAAATTGTTACATAACATACGAAAATGATAACCATGATAAGTGTGAAATTTGCATTCAAGCTAAGATGACTAAATTACCATTTCCTAAGTCCGAAAGAAATTCTGAAATTTTACAAATTATTCATTCGGATATATGTGAATTAAATGGAAATTTGACTAGAGGAGGAAATAGATATTTCGCCACATTCATTGATGATTACTCTAGGTATACCTATGTCTATCTTATGAAGCATAAAGATGAAGTGTTCGACAAGTTTAAATTATATAAATCAATTATCAAAATCAAAAGGAAAAGAAAATAAAAATACTTAGAAGTGATAGAGATGGAGAATATTTCCCTGCTGTATTTACTTCTTTTTGTGAAGAACATGGAATAATACATCAAAGAACTTCTCCTTATACTCCACAACAGAATGGATTGGCTGAGAGAAAGAATAGAACCCTTATGGATATGGTGAATTCAATGTTGCTAAGTTCTAAGCTTCCCTTGAACCTTTGGGGTGAAGCATTACTTAGTGCTTGCCATGTGCATAATAGAATACCCTCAAAGATTACAAAGACTTCCCCTTACGAATTATGGAATGGTAGAAAACCAAATTTAACTTATATTCGGGTTTGGGGTTGTCTAGCTTTTTATAGAGTTCCAGATCCTAAAAGAACAAAGTTAGGGCCACGGGTTATGAAAAGTATATTTGTAGGATATGCTGAAAATTCCAAAGCCTATAGGTTGTTAGACTTGGAGTCTAATGTAATTGTGGAATCTAGAGATGTTCAATTTCTTAAAAATAAAATTCATGATGATTCCACGAATAAGTCAACATCTAAATCATTATTAGGTGGTGTGGATGAAACCAATATTCCTAATAGTTCTAGTTCTCCTTTACTTGTTGATAACAAAAATACTGAAATTCAAGAACAAGTGGAAATAAGGAGAAGCCAAAGAACTAGAAAAGAAAAAGTATTGGATCCTGATTTCATTTCCTCTCAGGCTATTGTTTTTGTGTGGAAGGTGATAGAAATAATAATGTACTTAATAAGATTCCTATCTTATTAAATGTAGAGGAGGATATAACTCCTAAGACGTATAATGAAGCTTTGGCTTCAAGAGATTCATCTTTCTGGAAAGAAGCTATAAATGATGAAATGGATTCTTTATTATCAAATGGTACATGGGTTTTGGTTGATCCACCTCCTAACTATAAACCTATTGGATGTAAATGGATATTTAAAATAAAAGATGGTAATCTCTTCAAAGCAAGGTTGATGGCTAAAGGTTTTCGGCAAAAAGGGGCTTTGACTATTTTGATACTTATGCTCCTGTTGCACGGATCACTTCTATAAGATTGTTGTTTGCATTAGCATCCATTTATAACTTATGTATTCATCAAATGGATGTTAATATAGCCTTCTTGAATGGTGATCTAGATGAAGAGGTGTATTGGAGCAACCTGAGGGTTTTGTTCTACCAGGAAATGAGCATAAAGTGTGTAAGCTAACAAAATCATTATATAGTTTAAAACAAGCTCCAAAGAAATGACATGAAAAGTTTGATTCGGTAATTTTAGAATATGGTTTCAAGCATAATAGTGCTGATAGATGCATTTATTCTAAATTCACAGAAAACTTTGGTGTAATTATATGTCTTTATGTTGATGACATGCTTATAATAGGTACTAACATGGATGGAGTAAATGATACTAAGGCTTATCTCTCCGCAAAATTTCAAATGAAAGACTTAGCTGAGGTAGACAAGATCTTAGGTATCAAAGTTAAGAAACATAGTGGGGGTTTTGCACTTTATCAATCTCGTTATGTTGAGAAAATATTAACCAAGTTTAATCATTTATATATTAAGGAGGAAAACACTCCTTATGGTGTTTCTATTCATTTGACTGAAAATTCTGGTAGAGCTGTTGCTCAAGTCGAGTATGCTAGTGCTATAGGAAGTCTAATGTATGCTATGGATTGCACTAGACCTGATATAGCTTTTGCAGTTTGTAAACTTTCGAGATTCACTAAAAATTCAGGAGTAATGCATTGGAAAGCAATCGCAAGAGTTCTTGGATATCTTAAAAGGACTAAAGACATGCGATTGTTTTATAATAGCTTTCCAGCTGTGTTAGAAGGTTATTCCGACGCTAGTTGGATAACAAGTACTTATGACAAAATGTCGACTTCTGGATGGATATTTACATTAGGAGGCGGTGCTGTCTCCTGGGCTTCCAAGAAGCAAACATGTATAACGCATTCGACCATGGAGTCAGAGTTTATTGCCTTAGCAACAGCAGGCAAGGAAGCTGAATGGCTAAGAAATTTGTTACTAGATATAGAGTTGTGGCCACAACCGATGCCATCTATTTCCTTGCATTGTGATAGTCAAGCTACTATGTCAAGAGCGCTCAGTAAGATATATAATGGGAAGTCAAGGCATATAAGTCTAAGACATGAATATGTGAGACAATTAATCACTGATGGTATAATAACTATTACCTATATGAGGTCTTGTAAAAATCTAGCAGATCCGTTTACTAAAGCTCTCGCAAGAGACTTAGTAAGGAGTACTGCTGCTGAAATGGGTTTACAATCCTTCAATTAAACTTATCCTTAGTAGGAACCCAACTTCTATATTAGCATTAATACTAAGTTAGAAGTTTAATGGGTAATAACAAGTTAATGATAAAGGTTTGAGTGCTAGGTCTTGCTAGTTAGCAAGTTAATACCATGATTATAAGAGAGTGAGTGTAATACAAACAAATTATTTCACCTATATGAGCATGAGGAGTGGTGCCGCTTCTAGCAAAGTAAATAAAACTTTGTAAATGTTCATGAAATCAGGATGTAGCACATGGCCTTAATAGTGCTGATTATTATGAGCACTACCTTAAAAAGTCATATGTAGCGATGCGTGTGTGGCAATTTTGATTTAGCGGAAAGAACCACAGTTTAAGCTTGGGCCACTTGTGATTTTGCTAATGTCTTGAATTACTTACACTAACTAAAGGTTTAAAACAAAATTTACCTTTAAGTATGTGTTTAGCTATGTCTATGACTATTTCGAGTTCACACAAACTAAGTAGGGGATTGTAAGTGTAGTTTGTGTGAAGGATGTGAATGGGATTAGTCCCACATGGAATAACTAGAGAGTTGGATACCTATATATATATATTGGTGGACTTTCTCTTGTGGATGAGTTGGGCCTAAATAACTTAGGCATAATATATATTTAAAGTCAAAGATGGGCACTTGGGCGTCTTGGGCATGAAAGTCAATCAAGCCGAATTTAATTTCTGCACGTATCTCTTGAATACAACCCTTCCCAATCCGACCGTTTTAAATTCTCTATAAAGATAAAGATGTTCTCAACGGAAGATTATCGCTTGCAAACGATAATCTTGGATTTGTTGTATCCTGAAGTATTTTTGCGGATTCTCATTTGCAATATATAGTGAAGGCAAATAAATACTAAAAAAAAATATTTATTCACGCCTCAAATCTAAATTTCCCGGACAATTCTCTCTAACACCAGGTTGAGGCCAGTCTACTTGCAGACGAACTGGCATATGAGGACACCGGCACAAATACGTCCAAACCTTCTTCCCTCTCGTTATCTATTTTGTCCCCTCCCTTTTATTTCTTTCTTATTTTTGCATGGATGCCGAATTCTCTCCTTGCTTACACGTATCATGGCTATTTGGCAAGTCGGCATGCGTCTCCCTCTCTGCATCCTTCTAGTCTCTTCTATTCTCTGCCTTCTAATCAGCAATACGAGGAGAGAGGAAGGAAGCATTCGGAGAGAGCATCGGATACCCTTTGATCTGAGACTTTTCATGTACATATTCTTCTACTCTTCTCGTTTTTTGATATAAATATATTAAAGTTCTATTCTTCTCGGTTCTGCTCCTTTTCCTTGGCCCTTCTAACATGTAATTTCCTCCCCCCCCCCTAGTAGTGATTGGTGCATGGAGCTTCTGGACCGTTTGACAAAAGGGATGATACATGGATGGAGGTAAGGCCTATAGAATTAATCTCAGTTGTGGGAATCAGATATCTCTTCTCCAATTTGTAAGTGCCCTTTATATGGACTCCAACAGCTGGTTCTTCTTTTGGAACTTTGGGTATGGTTAGAAGACTAGTTGGTGAGATGGGATCGATCAGTAAAGAGGACCAATTACTTTCGATTAATTTCTTCTATTGCCTCCCAATCCCCTTTTGGTTCACAAAAATAACAGTCAAAATTGACTCTCTCTCTCTCTCTCTCTCTCTCTCTCTCTCTCTCTCTCTCTCTTTTTTCCTTTGTGCGTGTTTTTTTGACCATGAAATCTCTCTCCGGTGCATGCGCTCTGAAGGACCAACCCGAAGAGTCATCATTATGTTAATACTAATCACATCAACTTTGGCTAACGGCTTTCTTCGTTCATATATGATCGAATATAAGAATGATGGCTTGCTTTTTCTGTGCGTTTAATTAGGTGGTATGAGATCAATTATTCTTGAATTTTATTACCCATCGGTCCAGCTTTGTTGTTAAATAGCAAAAGGCTCCAACTTGTGGCAATACTGTGGTTCTTACTATATTCGATCCGAGGAGTAGCTACAGTAATTAAGCTAGAATTGTTGCAACTAAATGACTAATACGTTGGTATTAGCTAAACAAATTTGTGGTTTGTGGGGTGCCAAAAATTGGTGGAGACTTCTTTTTTTTAATTCGAGCGATTTCATATAAGATCTTCTGATCCAGATTTTACATGGTTGGGCATGGGTTAGAGGTTTAGAGCTTGTAAGGTAGAGTTTAATCTTGGGGTGGGTTGGAGACTTGGAGTATCGCTGATCTCTTTTAATTACTCAGCTCAATCGATGATTAATTTGTTTTTCTTTTGTTAAATGGTAATTTATTATCGGGTTGGGTCAGAATGGGTAAAACTGGATCACCTCAAGTAGGGTCCGATTAGAAACTTTTGGCCACGGTCTCAAGTGTTGATTCCATGATCGTCACTTGTGCGCGCTTCTTTTTTTTTTTTTTCTTCTTGCCCCCTTTGGAGTTTTAAGGAGCTCTACCACAATTCTGCAAATGAATCGATATCATTTTAGTGCCGAATTAATACGGTTTAATAGACTCCATGCTATATCGATTGAATTGGACAATTAGCTTCGGTTTAGAATGGTTCAATTTGGTACGTTGGTATAGAATCGATTCCATCAATTCAACGTTAGTTTAGTTTATTAGTTTTTTCGTATCAAACCAAAAGATTGAACCGATTTCATACAACTTCACTTTAACTTGTTCCCAACGTCCACAGGACGGTTCTGCATGCAATGAATTAAAAAAAATACATCTCATGCGCAGGTTCACGCCAAAGGATTCACTTATGAATCCCCGCATCACTGATGCATGAATCATGCGTAAATTATCATGCCAGTGATGCAAATCATTCTGTATAAAGAGCGATGTATAAAAACTTTTTCTATCAAGTTTTTATTTTATAATAAAAATTGAATGTATTTTACTTGCTAAAGTCCACTTGCCCATATATATTAATGAAAAATTGTCCGCTTTTAGTTATTTGTAGTTAATATCGTGAATAAAGAGAAGTTTAAAGGCTAAGATATAGCAGCACAGGCTTTTGAACAAGCATCAATAAAGCTGCTAAGAGAGGTTATTTTTTTGTGCTATTGACTTTAGTTTTAATTTAAGAACCAACTCGTTGATATAACTTCAAAATTTTGTGAAACTAGTCTCAAATGAGCAGCATGAGAGCAGAAATCTTAGCCACAAAAATATCAACAAAGCTACTAAGTGAGGAATTTTTTTTATGGGACTATTGACTTGTAGTTTTAATTCAAGAACCAACTCCTTGAAATCACCAACAAAGATTAACTTGCAAAAATATTTCACCAACTTATCTCTTTAATACAGTTTAAATTATTTTGAACCTAACATTTTCACTTTGACTGTTGCTAATTAGCATATATAAATCCCCTCAATTTATGTATAAACTAGTAGATAACTCACTATAGTCAAGATCAATCGAACGTTATCATGAAACAAATCAAACGTGACTACTGAATAAAGAATGATGCCTCTTTTCTTATGTTAAACGGCAATTGTAGTGAAAATTTTTAAATAAAAATATTAATTCTTAAATTTTTATTTATTACAGTTTAGTCTTTTATATTTTAAGAATTTTATGTTTATGATATTTCATTGCATAAAATTCATTAAATTAATGATATATTTAATATGTTATTTAACATAAATATATGGGTTGATACTTATTTTACATGGTAAGTTGCTGAAACTTAAGTGATAGTTTATATGTTTGATACATTAGTTATTTTATCAATTTTAATTAATTTATAAAATATTAAAATATAATATTTTTAAAATAATAAAAATCAGCCAAAATATATTTTTGAGTGAAAGTTTAAGAATCAAAAGTATATCTTTAACTAATTTTTAATTTTCTATCTATGAATCAGATGATATATTTTAAAGCTTACCTTTGTCTGACTAAGTTTCTCGCCGTTTAGGGTGTGGCATCTTGGTCCCAAAATAATAATAATAATAATAATAATAATAATAATAATAATACAAGGGGATGATGAATGATGACATCAGAAAGGGTTTACGTATTTCGCCTCCAAAAGGCCATTCAACTTCAGGCCTAGCTTTTTACCGAGTCTAGTGCAAAAGAACCCTTGCTTGAATCTTCAACTCCTCTCCCATAAAGTAAGCCACTTTAACGGTGGTAAACTACTAAGTTGCCACGTGGACTGGCGTAAAGCATGAGTAGCAAGAGGCCCCACTGTATCTTACCTCCCAAAAGGACCAAAGTCCGAAGTTTTACCTTCGATGCTTACTTCCTTCCTTTGTTCGCTTGTAACGTGCCACGTTGGATGGTTAGATTCTCTGGCCGAAGTCTCGGTACATTCGTGCACTGCCCTTTGAAGTGGCACTAGGTT
Organism: Calamus simplicifolius; assembly: GCA_900491605.1. Lineage (NCBI taxonomy): Eukaryota > Viridiplantae > Streptophyta > Magnoliopsida > Arecales > Arecaceae > Calamus > Calamus simplicifolius. The sequence goes on along the minus strand of UESW01004232.1, from coordinate 417,519 downwards.
GGCCCACTGAATCCCCTTCTAAGCTACACCATCTCATATAATCCATGGCCGGACCCATTACTTTTCTTGAACCCTACTACCTCAAACGCTTCAAACATTAGAGTTTGAGCTTGCAAGCATCGTCTTACTTCCAATTCAAGTTCACAAATTTCTCTAAAGTTTGATCGCACTTCGCACATATATAAATAACTCATCGTAAGATGTACTGCAATCCCAAGAAAGGATTTAGCAGGGTGATCAAATTAAGAACCATGGCCACCATGCGAGGCAAAACAATCAAAACTTCCCTCCCTTTTCTATTTCAGTTCTTCTTTCTATTAGCAAACGTCCTTATGGTTTCCATTGAAAAATCGAATGTCATTGCCCTTGCTGATGACCTTAGTGAAGATACGGACATGGTGTATGACATGAAGAGCTATTTTCCTTTGTCAAGCTATGGTCATGGGTAGTTCGTCTTTTATCTCCTTTCATGGCTTCTCAACTCACTAGTTTAGTACTATGCTTTAACGTTTGATGGCATCATGGCATCATGGAGTTTCTTTTGAAAATTGTTAGGACTCATAGCTCGGATGGCATGGAGGGCGAAGAATGGGGGATGGTGGAAAGGAATGGGAACCAGTTTGTGGTTGGAGGTCAACCTTTCTATTTTAATGGATTCAACACCTATTGGTTGATGATCTTGGCCGTCGACCAGTCCACCAGGAGCAAGGTCACTGAAGTATTTCAGGAAGCAACGGCGGTAGGTTACACTGTGTGCAGGACTTGGGCATTCAATGATGGCGGGTGGAGAGCTCTGCAGAAATCTCCTTCAGTGTATGATGAAGAAGTTTTCAAGGTAATATTCTCTTCTACATGCATCAATGTGCATTACTTATATATACTGCATGAATGACAAAATTAGGAGAGTATAAGTAGGCACATATGAAGGTGTGTCAACGAATCTTTTAGGGATGGCAGATTCAAATGCATAAGGTAGCTAGGAAGAGTTGGTGATTTATGTTGGTATTTTAGTTGGTGTTAGATGATGGATTGCATAGTGCATGGGCGCAGATATGTAATGTATGTATATATATGTATTTATATATGTATATGTATTATAATGAGTATGTAAGGCATTTGTGAACACCCTAATGTCACACCATGATGATAGGTTGGAATCCTTAAAAAAGGTGCCTTAATCACATGGTGATTATTGATGGCCCACCAGCATGACATGAAAGCAGCTATCTAACATGGTGGCGGTCTTGGGATGCATGCTTATAAATGTACAGAACATTAGGGAAATTTATTAGGAGGTCCATGATCCATCTTGGCTTTGAGCATAAGAAAATTAGTAATGATTTGAGGCTATTAGAAGCACAAGTCGTTTATGTATGATATCTATTTATGAAGTGATGATGTCGAACAATCATCTAATAATTTATAAGCCGTGGATTCTCTATGATCTTTTAATTGTTTGCAGTGGAAGCAGGAGATATTACTGAAGATGACAGCCAAAGCAACTCCTCAATTAAAAATATAAGCTGTGCACTGCAACAACTGATGGTTCCTTGGGAAATTTGCATGATAGACACTATTGAGGGGGAAAAAAAAAAGAATAGAAAGTTAATATACTTTTTAGGTGGGCATTGTAGCCCACCCTGTTCACTCAAAAAAATAGAAAGAAAAGATAATAAAGAATTTTTCTTTAAGACATTAGAGAAAAAGATATTAAGAAGGATATCAAGCCTATTTCTGATTCAGAAATTAATTAACCTCATTATCATAATGATTTAGTGATCCCAATTGAATTATAGACGGTCATTTTGTGATAAAAACTTGTTTTGTCCTTTCTTTCCCTTCCATTCTTTTCAGGCACTAGATTTTGTGGTCAGCGAAGCAAAAAATATAAGATCAGGCTGATACTGTCATTAACCAACAACTGGGAGGGATATGGAGGGAAAGCACAGTACGTGAAATGGGGAAGAGATGCCGGCCTGAACCTAACTTCTGATGACGATTTCTTCTCTGATACTACCGTCAAAGGCTATTACAAAGCTCATGTCAAGGTAGCCATTGCTTTTATATACATTCGATTTCCGGTCTAAATCATTCAGTGCATGATAGTACTTGCTGTCTTGGATCCAATCTATGAGTAACAGACTACAACTAATAATTAATAGACAAACGTACGGCTCAAACCATCAAAGAATTCTTCATGGTCTGAATCAATCTGAAACGATTAACGACCCTATTTTGATGACTTAGCTTCGTTCATGAACTTGTATATTTTGTAATTCAGATGCTGTATCATCTCCTTTCTCATTGCTTGTTCATCTCTGAGTCAGGCCGTCCTCACCAGAGTCAATACATATACCAATATAACTTACAAGGACGACCCAACGATCTTTGCATGGGAGCTGATGAATGAGCCACGATGTCTCGCCGATCCCTCAGGCGATAAACTGCAGGTGTGTTCCTAGCTACATCCGAATCAAATGCTCCAACTACTGTTGGTGGTGTATGTTCACCAATCCACTCGCTAGAACTTTCATGCTAAAGTTATGTTTAAACTCGTGGATATAACTATAAGTCTAATCTTAAGAGCAGCGTTACTGAAGGCAATCTTTGGGCTTTTCTAGGCTTGGATACAAGAGATGGCATTTCATGTGAAGTCCATTGATCCAGTGCACCTGCTAGAGATCGGAACTGAAGGGTTCTATGGTCCCTCTACTCCAGAAAGGATGCACCTCAACCCCAACACCTTTGCAGGGCAAGTAGGAACTGATTTTATTAGAAACCATCGAGTTTTGGGCATTGATTTCGCTTCAGCACACATCTACCCAGATTCTTGGTGAGTTCTCAGGACCCCCAAGAACTAGCAATCTAACTACTTTATCCATTTAGAACTTAAAAACATGAACATATTGCTTGTGGACTTCTAATTAATTTGAATCTAATCCCTTATGAAAGGCTATCGAACACGATCTCCGATGCATACATTCAGTTCGTGAAGACTTGGATGCAGAACCATATCGATGATGCAGGGAATGTGCTTCAAATGCCAGTGATATTTGGGGAGTTTGGTGTATCTTCGAAGGATGGTAAATTTAACTTGACGTTTAGAGACGAGTTCATCAGTACAGTGTACGCCACCCACCTGAACTCCACAAGGAGCGGAGGAAGCGGAGGTGGCTGCCTTCTGTGGCAGCTCTTCCCTCAGGGTACAGAGTACATGGATGATGGCTATGCTGTGATTCCCTCCAAGTCTCCCTCCACCTCCCTCATCCTTTCACAGCACTCCAGGAGGCTTCAGCTCTTCAATTCTAGGTGCTCTTGGAGGTGCCACTGGGGTTGCAGGAAGAAGAGCACTGAGGATGAGGTCCATATCCTCCCCCATGATGAGCTCTGATGCCATGTCTTGTTACAAGAGGGATGGAGAAATATGCTACACCAAAGCCATGGACTGAAGATTGTGGGGTGGATATAAAAGTACACAACTTATTTTTTAAAAAATTTATGGTAAGGACTACATGTCAGTTGTATGTCTCAAATAAAGCGCCAAAGTGAAACATACTTTAATGTTCCACGTAGAAGGTTGTTTCTTTCATGCAATATAAGCGACGTTAAGGGAGGACAGCTTGATGTCTGATGAGTTCAGGATCAATATTACTTTTGTGTCTAGGTTATGAATAACAATGCTGTTAGAACTGCAAGAAATGTGCCACTTGGTGAGGAGACGTGCAAAATAGAGGAGTGCAACAGAGGACTTGGCCTCAATGGATAGGAGGTGAAGGCCACAACTCGGCCTCAGATCAGGGACTCGAGTAGCAAATCGTAGTCATGGTGGTACGGGCCGGTGGTGGCAAAGAACATGGTTGCCGAATGGGAACCATAATGGCTCGGATCCAAGGATGGACCAGGACGGGAGGGCACCCAAAAAAAATATTAGGGCTCTGATATCATGAAACAAATATTATATTTACCACAGTCGACCGTACAAAAGTGATTCTATTTATAGAGCTTGTGTCAGTAGAATATTACAGAAATATTTGAGGAATATTATAGGAGAATAATACGAAAAGATTATAAGAAAAGATTTTGAAGATTACACGTTAACTTGAAGAACTTTTTAAGAGGAGGCTAGATACTTAACCAGCTGATACCTTTGAGCATAGATAAAAGCAGCTATAAACTCACAGATCCCTCCGTTATCCTCCCTTCTTTATTGTCTCAAATTGGCACTTAAGAATGCCAAGAGGCAGCTCTACCACTTCAAGGTGTTGTTCATCACCGGCATAGGCTTCTTTCACCTAGACGTGCAACTTTTTCTGCATCACCAACGTTGTAAGCCTTATAAACCACCTCTATTGCAACAATCCTATGATTTTCCAACTTTTTTTTTTCTTTCAAAGATTTTGGATGGTTATAAATTATATATTCGAGTGGACTTGGTCCATGATTTATATATAAGGATCAAATTAAGGACAATACTCCATTTAGATTAGAGTTTAGACTATGAGCATCTATGTATAAGTGTATTTAGTTCACATTAATTATATACTAAAAATATTTTAGAACCAACGAATTCAAATAATACCTATATAATGTTTGCTTTATTGAACCTTTTTCTAGTACTGGGCTGAGCAACCTCCAAGGAGTTTATTTCTGACCAAGTCTAGTCAAAGGCCAATATATATATATAATTTTTTCAGGCTCATTTCAATTTTTAGATCAGACCTAGGCAGGCTGAGCGGCTGTGGTCAGCTCTAGGTGGTGGCTAGGATGAGCAGATGCTGTTAAGGAAGTCTTCAATGCGGTCATGGATTCCGCTGAATGAAAATTCTAATGATGCCCTTAATGATCGGTACCTCATTCTGGCCAGCCTCATCAGAGCCACCGCAATCACTGATAAAACATTAAAATGTGAACCAACGGCAATCTTCTTACGGGAACTTATGAATTAAATTGAAGCAATGTTGTTTCATATATGTATCAAATGCAATAGCTGCTGTTTTCTTTTTTTTCTTTTTGGCCCATTAATCAGCATGAATCTTGTTGTCGCCAAATCACTTCTCTCGAGCGTCAGGTGATATCCAAAATCCAATGGCAGATGAGGATGGGCTGTGGGATTTTCCGATGGCTCCACCTCGGATGGAGATCATGCAAAAAGTTTTCGAAGACCGATTGTTCCGACGGGGACCCTCCGACGCTCAAATGAATGGTCTGAGAAACAGTAGTGAATATTCGAGAAGAAGAATGAGTTGAGCTTAAAAGTCTCTTCCTCGTCCTGAGAGAAGGTTCTTATACCTCATCGGGAGTCCTTCTTATCCCTTTTTAGAGTTGTTGATCCTGAAATCCCATGGTTTGGCGTGGGATAAGTGGCAAGGCGGACAATAACAGGAGATGTCCACCACATGGCCTCTCATAACTGGCAGGCCATCCCTCTGTTTGATGTGGGTGGCTGCAGCCAGTTAGTAGGCCGAATCTTGTCAGACGTGGCGCCATAGTTGGTTGGTAGGCCAGGTCTTATCGGGCATGCGCTGTAATCGGTAGGTAGGCCATGTGGGGCCGCAGGCAATAGATGGGCCACGTAGAGCCATAGACGGTAGGTGGGCCATGTGGGACCATAGATAACAGGTGGGCCACGTGGGACCGTAGACAGCAGGTGAGTCACCTGGGGTTTCAGGTGATTGATGAGTCAGGCCTTGGGAGACTAGGACCGCCTTGAGAGGCCATGACCGCTTGGGAGGCCAGGACCGCCTTGGGAGGCCAGGGCCGCCTTGCGAGGTCGGAGCCGTCTTGAGAGATGGGGCCGCCAATGAGCTGGGGCTGCCAATGAGCCAGGGCCGGCAAGGGAAAGCCGGGGCCAACTAGGATGGGCTGAGACTAGCAAGGGAAAGCCGGGGCCAACTAGGATGGGGCGAGGCCGGTAAGGAGCTGGGACCACCTAGGAGATGGGGCCGCCAAGGAGTTAGGGCCAACTAGGACGGGCCAAGGCTGACAAGGAAGTGGGGCCAAAGGTTGAAGCCTCTCTAATTTCCATTGTCGACTAGTTTTGATCGTTTACTTTCACGTGGCTTCATCAGCCACATTAGATGCCCTCCGCTCCTGAGCTTAAGTGGTCACGTGCTCCATGTCCGCTAAGCAAAAGGAGCTAAGGCTTCTCATCATCCTTGAGTCTCGTGCGCCATTAATTTCCAAAGGCTGGCACACGCCTCTCAAAAGGTAGGGTCTTTTCGAAGTCCCTTCCTTATTAAGGATAAGTACAAAAAGTAATGTCGCCCATTGGAGAGATCGAGAAATATCTCTCAAGCGACAAAAAAGACGGATAGATAGTGTCTCCACTTGCAAACATCCGTGTAGCACTGCATCAGGCAGGACAATTCAAAAAATGCATATAAAAACCATTCCATCCGTCTCTTTAGGCTCTTCACATCTGTTGGCCCAGATGGCAACCCAAGAGGGGGGGGGGGGGTGAATTGGGTTCTTAAAAATTTAAGACTTTTTAGAAGATTTAAACTGATTTGCTCAAGATGTGCAAGTGAGTGAAATTAACTAATAAGCAATGCACAAGCAATTAATAAAGAGAGATAGAGAGAGAGAAAATATAGCACGGCAAACACAAGATAATTTTATAGTGGTTCGGTGCAACCAACACCTACGTCCACTCCCAAGATTCACTTGGGTCCACACTATAATCTCTCTAGATTACAGCCGAGTTGTTTTCCAAGCTCACAACTCAAACTTGTTGTTTTCCACGGGTGAACAACGAACCCAGCTGGTTTTAACTCGGGCTTACCAGCGTAAAACCCTACACGTTGTTTTTCACGAGCTCACAACTAACCCAACACAAGCACTCCGGCTTGCAACGAGGTATATCAACCTCCACTGATTCAATCCACTGATTGAATCAGCAAACAATTAGAATAAAAGTGTTTGGATAATGAAATGCTCCCCTTGAGCAAATATACAAATGAAGTACAAAATAAAGAGTTAGAAAAGCCTGATTGTATTGCAGATGGTAGTGGCTTTGGCTTTCTTCCTTCTTCTCTTTAACTCCTCTTGAAATGTTGAATCAGGCCTCAGCAAGATTCTTGACGGTTGAAGACTTTGGAGTTGAGATAAAGCTTTTTCTTCTTTTGAAAATCCTTCGATTTGATCTTTGAAACGCTCTTGGATTTTCTTTTGACTTTTGTGGATTGAAGATCTGGAGCAGACGAATCTTCCTCTTTGATTTCACTCCTTTTGAATCACTCTATTTTCAGCTAAAAGATTTTCCTAAAAGCTCTATTTTCCCTCTTTTTGAAAGATATTCTTTTCTCTTTTTGATTTTCTCTGGATTTTTGATTTGAAAAGAACTCCTCTATTTATAGAATCTGCAAAAATATATCCGTTAGAGACAAGGAAAAATAGCCGTTATTTAAAAATCTTACCGTTGGGGCTGATGTGTCATCGTTAAAAATCACGCCCAGATTTGCTGGAGTCGACTCATGCTTTTCCCGAGTCGGCTCGAGCTCGTCTTACCAAAAATAGAAATGTTTAAAAAGGTTAGGGGTCGACTCGCTAAAAGTGAAGTGTCGACTCCTGAAAGTCGGGAGTCGACTCGTGAAAGGCTTGGGGTCGACTCGAGAGGTGCTCAGAAAAACACTCTTCTGGTGTTGAGCGGAGTCGACTCGCACAGTCCAGGAGTCGGCTCGACAGAATCAGGGGTCGACTCACAATTTCATGGGTCGACTCGACACAGATGCACATTTCTGTACACTGAGCGGAGTCGACTCTGAAACTCAGGAGTCGGCTCCGAACGTATCAAAAATCAGAAACTTTTCTGATTGACATTAAAATCGTTCCAGATTCATTTTAATTCATTGTTTTGACTTGAATCAATAAAATTGACATTTAGAGTTGATTCAAGAACTAATCCAAAATTATTGAATAAAACATGAATTATAACATTTCTTTTCGAAAGTTTGAATATTAAGCTTAAAGTCACTTTCAAAATTGATTAAAGTTAAACTTGAGCATTCTCATTGATTGTTCAAAATAAATTTGTTGCTCATTTACATACACTCATTACATCCTTTAATAAACTCAATGGTTTTTAGTAATCATCAAAATCAAAAGGATTGGATCATATAATTTTTCTATAATCTTTCAACAATCTCCCCTTTTTGATGATGACAAAAATATTGAGTTTGTTCATGATTGATTAGTGAATTTATTTTGTTTTCATAGTTAGGCTTAGGCTCCCCCTTAATGAGGTAGCTCCCCCTATGAAACTTAATTAAATTTCTCATTGTTTATCTCATTTTATCACAATCATAGAACTATAAAATTCTCCCCCTTTTTTGTTATCAACAAAAAGATAGAGAATCATAAACATTCATTCAAATTTATTCATTCATTGAAATAAGGAAATAGAGAATTCATTTCATTTAAAGGTCTAATACATCAAAATGTTCAGTACATTGATTTCAAAATGAAAGCATAATAAAAACTTCAGTACAAAACAAGGATTGAAACTCTAGTAACTCAAAAATGAGTTCTTACAATTCTAGTTAGATGATCTACTATATTTTTCATTCCTTCAGATTGAATTTTTACATATTCCTTGAGTCTTTCATCAACAAAGGTGCACGCACTCTGAATTTTGTCTTGAAGCTCTGCGTTGCACTTGGCATATGTCTCTCCATCTCCACATATATCCTTAAGTTCTTCAAAATATTCTTGAGATCACCACTTAAGGATGCCGATGAAGAGCCGAGAGTGGACTCAATCTTTGAGATACGATCATCAAGAGAATAAAGAGTCTCTCTAAATTCATAAATTTATTCTCAAAATCAGTTTTAAGCTTATCAGATTGATCTTCAAGTAAGGCTTTGAGTTGCATAAGTTGTTGATCTGAAAAACTAGCAGAAGATGAAGTTTGAACAAAAGTTGGAGCTGGGGCTGGAGCAGAGGCAGAAATCAAAGGGCTCGGAGGTGCAGGCGAAGGATGTCTAACAGAGGGTCCTGCAGCCTCAGTATCTGTAGCTCTATCTTCTGTCACTCCTTTCCTTTCCCATTTACCATTCTTTTTGATAAATCCATCCGATGAATTGTTGCCAGGCTATAAAAATCAGTGTGTCTTAGATTCTTCATAGGTTCATTATCAGAAATCACCACACCTTGGCTTCGAAAAATCATTGTAAGGATCATCCCATAAGGCAGACTCAATTTCCTTTTCCCTCCACAATCTGCTATGTACCACAGAATCATGCTGGAAGATTGATAGGCTTGCCTGTCACTATGGCGTCCATTACAAAGACATCTCTCTCCGAACATAGTCAAATCTACCAGTTTTAGGAAAGAGAATCCTACTGCAGATATTGTGTAGTAATCTCAACTCTAAAGAAAGCTGATTAGCAAATACCTCTTCAAATCCAACCACATCCCTGTTTAATAATCTGGATAAAGCTGGGGCACGGTCATCAGAAGAAAAGGTGGAAGTGCCAGACAAGGGTAATTCCAACAATCTAGACAAAATCTCAGCAGTAACAGATAGCCTGACTCCTCTTACATTGCTAATAAGTCCATGGTCTCCTCTAGACAGATTTTGTAAATTCTTAACCAATGAGGGATAAGTCGGGCACTCTAGAGAACAAATTTTCTCCCAACCCATCTCGATAGCTGTCTCCCAACTAGAAAGCCCTCATTCTCAAATAATTCAAAATCCACCTTCCTACCAGTAGTAATGATCCTATCCGCTAGACGATCTACCTGGGAAGACGAGGCAGCAGGAGTAGCAGTCGGAGTAGAAGCAGATGAAGTGGAGTCCGTGCTTGGAGAAGGTTCACGCACGGACGCTTCACCGTCTTCTTCACGGAGCGCTTCCGCTTGACGCCGCCCGCCACAACACTAGATCCTCTAGTTTTAGGTGCCATTTGATGATTGGAGGTGAAAAAGGGATTCTAGGAGTTTTGGAAGGTTTGGAAGAGTTTTGAGAGAGTATTTTGAAAGATTGGATCGAATGGGAGCGCGAGTCGACTCTGCCCTAGATAAATCAACTTGGGACCACCTCGAGTCGGCTCGCGCAAACCCAGGTGTCGACTCGGCACAGACACAGAAAGGCCCCCGACATGGAGTCGACTCGCGCCTAAGAGGGGTCGATCCGAGAGTTTCAGTTGAAACCGGGAGTCGACTCCGATACGCATCGAGTCGGCTCCGAGACCATTTCAGACCAAAATCATGAAATTTCTGAAATGTGTCCGGAATATGATCATAAAAATTGATAAATAATCATTGGATATGAGTGAATCAATTAGATATGAATTCTAGATAAGATTTCCTTAAGGATTGAGGATTTGAAAGAATCTTAGATAAAATTTCCTTAGGGGTTTCAAATTCATTCTAAAGGATCACAAATACCTAACTCTCCTCTAAGATAACAAAATCTCTCTTCATTTAAAGGTTTAGTGAATATGTCAGCTAATTGTTCTTCAGTGTTAACATAATCAAGACATATTTCATTATTTGCTACATGTTCTCTTATAAAATGATATCTATTTCTATGTGTTTAGTTCTTGAATGTTGAATTGGATTCTTTGTTAGATTAATTGCACTAGTGTTATCACATCTTATGGGTGTTTTTCAAGTGTGATACCATAGTCTTCAAGTTGTCGCTTAATCCATAGGATTTGCGCACAGCAACTTCCAGCTGCTACATATTCAGCTTCAGTAGTTGATAATGCAACTGAATTTTGCTTTTTGCTAAACCATGTGATTAAGTTACTTCCTAAGAAATGGCATGCACCACTTGTGCTTTTTCTATCTAATTTGCATCCAGCATAATCAGAATCTGAATATGCAATTAGATTTAATGTGGAGTCTAGAATACCATAAACCTACATTTTTTGTTCCACTTACATATCTTAGTATTCTTTTAACAGCTATTAAATGTGATTCTTTAGGTTCAGATTGAAATCTAGCACATAAACATACTGAAAACATAATGTCTGGTCTACTTGCTGTTAAATAAAGAAGGGATCCGATTATACCTCGATAATACTTTTGATCAACCTTTTTACCTTCTTCATCTTTGTCCAGCTTGCATGAAGGACTCATTGGAGTTCCGAGGGGTTTCATTGATTCCATACCAAACTTTTTGAGTAGTTCTCTTGTGTATTTTGTTTGGTTGATAAGATTCCCTCTTTGCTTTGTTTGATCTGGAGTCCAAGGAAGAAGTTGAGTTCTCCCATCATGCTCATCTCGAATTCTCCCTGCATTAACTTTGCAAATTCTTGACAAAGAGAATCGTTAGTAGCACCAAAAATAATGTCATCTACGTATATTTGTACTACAAGTAAATCTTTACTTTTTCTTTTCAAAAACAAGTTTTATCAACATTTCCTCTTGTAAAATCATTTTCTATTAAGAATTTACTTAACCTATCATACCAAGCTCTAGGTGCTTGTTTCAAACCATATAAAGCTTTGTGCAATTTAAAAACGTGATTTGAAAACTCGTGATCTTCAAAACCTGGTGGTTGTTCTACATAAACTTCTTCATTTATAAATCCATTTAAAAATGCGCTTTTTACATCCATTTGAAATAAGTTAAAATTCATATGACATGCAAATGCAAGTAATAGCCTAATGGCTTCTAATCTAGCTACAGGTGCAAAGGTTTCATCAAAATCAATACCTTCCTCTTGATTATATCCTTTAGCAACCAATCTAGCTTTGTTTCTAATTACTATGCCATTTTCATCTAATTTATTTCTAAAAACCCATTTTGATCCTATTACTGAATGATTTTTAGGTCTTTCAACTAAAGTCCAAACATTATTTCTTGTAAATTGATTTAGTTCTTCTTGCATTGCTAACATCCAATTATTATCTTTTTCAGCTTCTTCTATAGTTTTAGGTTCAATTTGTGATACAAATGCAAGATGATTACTAATATTTCTCATATATGATCTAGTTCTTATTCCTTGAGATGGATCGCCTATAATCAATTCCTTGGGATGACTATGTGCATATCTCCAGTCTCTTGGAAGATCTGTATCATTATGATCAATATTGACATCATCGTCCTTATGTGAATCATCATCTTTAGCTTCTTGCTCATGATCAGAAGATACTTCAATATTAAGTTTTTCAAGATCTTTTTCAATTATGTTTGTATCTTCCTCATCATCAAGCTTTTCAGAACTAGATGCTAAAGACTCATCGAAAACTATATGAATGGATTCTTCAACTACTAAGGTTTTCTTGTTAAATACTCTATAAGCTTTACTAGTTGTTGAATATCCTAAAAAATTCCTTCATCAGATTTAGCATCAAATTTTCCTAAATTGTTTTTACCATTATTATGAATGAAACATTTACATCCAAATGCATGAAAGTATTTTATATTTGGTTTTCTTTCATTCCATAATTCATAAGGTGTTTTCTTTAAGATTGGTCTTATTAAGGCTCTATTTAAGATGTAACATGCTGTGTTAATTGCTTCCGCCCAAAAATACTTTGGTAAGTTGCTTTCGCATAGCATGGTACGGGCCATGTCTTCTAGAGTCCTATTTTTCCTTTCAACTACACCATTTTGCTGTGGAGTCCTAGGGGCTGAAAAATTATGATTAATTCCATTTTCAGAACAAAAACTTTCAAATAAGTGATTTTCAAATTCTGTTCCATGATCACTTCTTAGAGATACTATAGTAGTGTTTTTCTCATTTGTGACTTTCTTGAAGAATTTCAGGAATATCGAGAAAGTCTCATCTTTGTGAGCTAAAAACATTACCCAAGTATATCTAGAATAATCATCTACAATCACTAGACCATATTTCTTTCCTCCTAGACTTGTGGTTCTAGTTGGTCCGAAAAGATCCATGTGAAGTAGCTCTAGTGCCCTAGAAGTTGAAACAATGTTTTTAGATTTGAAAGAACTTCTAGTTTGTTTTCCAAATTGACATGCATCACATATTTTATTATTTTCAAAATCTAGTTTAGGTAATCCTTTAACTAAATCCATTTTAATTAGTTTTGAAATAAGGTGTGTGCTTGCATGACCTAATCTACGATGCCACAACCAACTAATTTCATTTATGTTAGCATTGTCAGCAATTAAGCAATGATCACTCAAAGATAATTTTTCTAAATCAACCAAGTAAACATTGCCATGTCTATAACCAGTAAATACAATGCTATCATCAATAGAATTAGTTACAGTGCATACAGAAGATTTAAATGAAACATTAAAGTTTTTATCACATAATTGACTTATACTTATTAGATTATGCTTCAAACCATCAACATAAAGTACATTATCAATAAATGTAGATGGAGTTATACGGACTTTACCAAGGCCCATGATTTGACCTTTACCGTTATCGCCAAACGTAACAACTCCACCTTTCTTTTCTTCTAGGGTGATGAATTCATCTTTGTCACCCGTCATATGTCTTGAGCAGCCACTATCAAGGTACCACTTTTTCTTTGATCTTTTGGCTACAAGACATTCCTGCAACATAATTTAAACTTTATGTTTAGGTACCCAAGCTTTCTTGGGTCCTTCATGGTTAGCAGCAACAAAAATTGTTCCTTTCGGAACCCATATTTTCTTAGCTTTAACATTTAACTTGTTGTTATTATTTAACGTTTTGCATTCAAATGATTTATGACCTTTTTCATTACATTTGAAACAAGTTATATTACTTTGGTTGGCTTTTATAAAAATATTCTTTAAAGATTTTTGTTTCCTTAATGTGTTATATCCTAAACCTGCTTTGTCAAAAACAGCTTTTTGACTATCTAAGATCATGTTAAGTTTAGTTGAACTTAAAGTGAATTTCTCAACAATGTCTTTATATTTTTTAACATCTTTCTTAAGAGAGTCATTTTCTTTAACTTGCTGTTCTTTATCTAAAGCTAAAGTTTCTAATTGATCTTTTAAATCTTTTGTTGAGTTTTAGTTTCAGATTTCAACAAATCTATTTCTTGATTAAGATTATCTCTTTCTTTCTAAGTTCTTCTTTTTCATTTGTTAAGTTCTTAACTTCTAAAGCTAATTCATTTTTACTTTTAGCTAAGCTAATATTGTCATTTTTCAAAAACTTATACTTCTTTTTCAAGGATTTAAAATCAATCATAAGTTCATTGAAAGCCTCAAACATTTCATCAAATGTAAATCATCATTTGAGTTTTCAGAACTTACCTCATTGTCGTTGTCGTCGTCGTTGGCCATGAAGCAGACATTAGCAACTTCTTTTTGTTCTTCTTCTTCGGAAGAAGACTCTTCACTATCAGTCCAAGTTGCCATGTATGCCTTTTTCTTTTTCTTGTAGGCCTTCTTAAGTAAAGGACAGTCATATCTAAAATGCCCCGGTTTTTACATTCATAGCATACTAAGGGCTCTTTTCTTTGTCCTTTTCCTTTTTCTTATCCTTTTCTTTTTCTCCTTCCATTTTTGAAACAAATCTCTTTTTGTGGAAGGGCCTCCTTCTTTGCATAAATTTCTTGAACTTCCTTGCAAGGAGGGCTGACTCATCATCATCATCCTCTTCATCATCGCTGCTGCTTATTTTCTTTTCCGCAGCTTTGAGGGCGATGGTCTTCTTCTTTCTTGACTCATCCTCATTGACATGTTGTTTGACTTGAAGCTCATGAGTCATCAGCATCCAAGAAGCTCCTCCAATGGTAGGATGTTCAGATCTTTGGCTTCTTGTATGGCGGTCACCTTGGCTTCCCAAGTCCTTGGAAGTGACCTAAGGATTTTGCGAACAAGCTCAGAGTTAGTATAAACTTTTCCAAGACTTTTTAAACCATTCACAATATCAGTGAATCTAGTGAACATGCATGTGATGGTTTCATTTTGTTCCATAGTAAATAATTCATATTTATGAACCAAAATATTTATCTTTGATTCTTTTACTTGGTTTGTTCCTTCATGAGTTATTTCCAACCTATCCCAAATTTTTTTGCGGAATTACAAGTTGAGATTCGGTTGAATTCATTTGAGTCTAAGGAACAATATAAAATATTAATGGCCTTAGCATTTAGTTGTGCCATTCTCCTATCATTATCATTCCAATCCCTTTCGGGCTTTAGAAACAATAGTGCCATCAATAAGGTGTGTGGGTGTACTAGGTCCATTTATTATACTCCCCATAATTCATAGTCCGAAGCTTGAATGAATATTCTCATTCTAGCTTTCCAATATGAATAGTTGGTTCCATTAAATAAAGGAGGTCGATTCGTAGAATGACCTTCAGCAAAACTTGAACCAATTTGTGTTGCCATATGGATCTTTAGCCCTTGATCGTGAGATCAAATTCTAAATGAGCACTTGCTCTGATACCATTGTTGGCCCAGATGGCAACCCAAGAGGGGGGGGGGTGAATTGGGTTCTTAAAAATTTAAGACTTTTAGAAGATTTAAACTGATTTGCTCAAGATGTGCAAGTGAGTGAAATTAACTAATAAGCAATGCACAAGCAATTAATAAAGAGATAGAGAGAGAGAAAATATAGCACGGCAAACACAAGATAATTTTATAGTGGTTCGGTGCAACCAACACCTACGTCCACTCCCAAGATTCACTTGGGTCCACACTATAATCTCTCTAGATTACAGCCGAGTTGTTTTCCAAGCTCACAACTCAAACTTGTTGTTTTCCATGGGTGAACAACGAACCCAGCTGGTTTTAACTCGGGCTTACCAGCGCAAAACCCTACACGTTTTTTCACGGGCTCACAACTAACCCAACACAAGCACTCCGGCTTGCAACGAGGTATATCAACCTCCACTGATTCAATCCACTGATTGAATCAGCAAACAATTAAAATAAAAGTGTTTGGATAATGAAATGCTCCCCTTGAGCAAATATACAAATGAAGTACAAAATAAAGAGTTAGAAAAGCCTGATTGTATTGCAGATGGTAGTGGCTTTGGCTTTCTTCCTTATTCTCTTTAACTCCTCTTGAAATGTTGAATCAGGCCTCAGCAAGATTCTTGACGGTTGAAGACTTTGGAGTTGAGATAAAGCTTTTTCTTCTTTTGAAAATCCTTCGATTTGATCTTTGAAACGCTCTTGGATTTTCTTTTGACTTTTGTAGATTGAAGATCTAGAGCAGACGAATCTTCCTCTTTGATTTCACTCCTTTTGAATCACTCTTTTCAGCTAAAAGATTTTCCTATGAAAGCTCTGTTTTTCCCTCTTTTTGAAAGATATTCTTTTCTCTTTTTGATTTTTTCTCTGGATTTTTGATTTGAAAAGAACTCCTCTATTTATAGAATCTGCAAAAATATATCTGTTAGAGACAAGAAAAAATAGCCATTATTTAAAAATCTTACCATTGGGGCTGATGTGTCATCGTTAAAAATCGCGCCCAGATTTGCTGGAGTCGACTCATGCTTTTTCCGAGTCGGCTCGAGCTCGTCTTACCAAAAATAGAAATGTTTAAAAAGGTTAGGGGTCGACTCGCTAAAAGTGAAGTGTCGACTCCTGAAAGTCGGAAGTCGACTCGTGAAAGGCTTGGGGTCGACTCAAGAGGTGCTCAGAAAAATACTCTTCTGGTGTCTGAGCGGAGTCGACTCGCACAGTCCAGGAGTCGGCTCGACAGAATCAGGGGTCGACTCGACAATTTCATGGGTCGACTCGACACAGATGCACATTTCTGTACACTGAGCGGAGTCGACTCTGAAACTCAGGAGTCGGCTCCGGAACGTATCAAAAATTAGAAACTTTTCTGATTGACATTAAAATCGTTCCAGATTCATTTTAATTCATTGTTTTGACTTGAATACAATAAAATTGACATTTAGAGTTGATTCAAGAACTAATCCAAAAACTTATTGAATAAAACATGAATTATAACATTTCTTTTCGAAAGTTTGAATATTAAGCTTAAAGTTACTTTCAAAATTGATTAAAGTTAAACTTGAGCATTCTCATTGATTGTTCAAAATAAATTTGTTGCTCATTACATATACTCATTACATCCTTTAATAAACTCAATGGTTTTTAGTAATCATCAAAATTAAAAGGATTGGATCATATAATTTTTCTATAATCTTCCAACAACATCTCCAACATTCTTCTTGTGTCTCTCTCACCCTCTGAACATTGAGCCTTTTGCTCCTTGTTTCTAGTATCAGGTCAGTTCCTTTTGCCTTCTCTTCTTTGCTTTGCTTCTTCTCATGGATCCTAGCACCATTAGGGAGGGTCAGAGGCCCATGGTGAGTCATTCCTCATCCTCCTTCGAGGAGGGGGTTCCCCTGTCATGGCTCGGATGGCCGATGGTATTACCATCTACGATTGTCTGGCGATCGTTGCTCGGTCACCACCTAGAGTCCTCCCGCCACCAGTTCGTCTGACACCTCCTTCGACCGCCACTTCTAATTCGGCGGGTCTGAAGGGGGTTATCTCCACGATGACTCCTGAGAAAGTAGAGGACCTTAGGGTTAAGTATAGGGTCCTTGATAGCATCCGTTTGTCCGCTCTAGTGCCTAACAATCAGGTAACGTTTAGCTGGTCCGACGGGGTTGTCATGTATGAGGAGTTCTTCAGGTGCGGACTCCGTCTTCCTTTCCACCTTTTTGTTCTGAACCTATTAGATAGGTATGAACTCGTCCCGGCATAGTTGACTCCGAACTCTATTCGGATTATTTGTGCCTTTGTTATCTTTTGTCACTTCCATGGCATATCCGGGTTTCCTTGTTATGGGCCTTATACAAACTTCACCACCATAACGAGACCAGGTGGTGGATCTTCACTTCTAGGCCCCGAAGGACTTTGAAACTCGACCTGCCCTGCAAAGTCAAGGAATGGAAGTTTCATTTTCTTTTTGCCCACATGGAAGGAGTGAGGATGGGCTGAGGGAGTCCTGATGTCTACCCCAATAGGAACTCCACCGTAGATGTGAGGGACCAAAAGGTTTTTGACTCCTTAATGTCCTCTGAAATTCTACCCTGCCAGGAGTTGTTGACTGAAGATAACCTATGTGGGGCCAACCTGGTGCTGGCAATCGGTGAGCGCAAGATTCCTCCTCTTTCTTCTTTTTTTTGTTTAACTTTCGATTTCCTGTGCAGTGATGAAGATCCAAACCGAGCAGCTGAAGGCAGCAGCCCAAAGGAGGAGGAGGGAAGCCGCCGGCGAGGCCATCCAAGAGGTCTTGCCAGGGAGTTCAGAGTGAGCTAGCCCAGGCCCCTGCGGCTCCCGTGGAGGAGCCGAGAGGGGAGAGTGTCCCATCCGAAGTGCCGATGGAGAGAGACCCCCCGTCGTAGTTGAGGTGGAGCTGGGACCGGAGAGGGAGAGTCAGCTGGCTCGGATGGAGCAAACCGGGGATCATGTTCCCACCGCCATCGAGCCAGAAGTGGAGGGACCGCCCCAGAAGCCAAAATCGGGCCGATACCAATGACAAGGACCGAGGGTTAGGCAGCGCCAACACCCCCACCAATGTCTGACTAGGAGGCTGCCCCTAATGCCGCCACGGGGACCTATGCCAGGGCAACTCCACGCCTGCCGAGGTTCTCGGTGATGCAAAGTGGTCGGCTGGTGGAGCGCCTGTTGGAGAGGGTTCACCTTATCCAGTTTCAGGAACAGCTCTACTACAAACCCGTCGCCAACATCCTCGACACCATGTATGTCTCCGTGCTTCAGGTAATTTTTACTTTTGTTGTTCCTTCTTCGTGCTGACTTGGCTTGGGCTTCAGCTAAACTCATTAACTTTTGTAGATGGCAAATGGCATCCTTACCCTTTGGGATGCTCTTATTCAGATTGAAAACATGTACACACTCGCTCGGAGGGAGGCGGTCGCAACCGCGCTCAGGCCGATGAGGTGGCCAAAGAGTTGGCTGAGGCTCAAGCCCGAGAGGCTGCTATGGCCGACAAGCTTCGGGCCGTCAAGGAAGGGAACCGCAACTGGGATGCACGGTTCAGAGAGGCCGAAGGGAAGGCAGCGGCCGAATTTGATTGAGCGTGGGTGGCCGAGGCTAAGCTAGCGAAGACCATGGCGAGGCTAAGGCCCACTGAGGAAAGGCTGGAGGATGTGACTCTCAAGCTGGACGATGCCGAAGAGCGAGCTGAAAAAGCGGAGGCTGAGGCTTGGCCCGTCGAGGAGAAGGTGGTCTCGCGGAGTTGGATGTTTGAGCCGCCAAGGAGAGGATGGCCAATGCCAAGGCCCGATCCCATGACACCGAAGAGCGGGCCAAGAAGGCGGAGGCTGAGGCTCAGGCCACAGAGGAAAAGGTGGCCAACTCAGAGGCCCAAGCCCGAGGTGCTGTGGAGCAATTCAGAAGCTCCTCGGTTTTCGCCAGAGAGGTGGAAGATGCGGCTCTTGATGGCAACTTCAAGGGCTTTGAGAACTACAAGGATAAGGTCTCCCGGGTCTTCAAGCTCGGCAGACTTGATAACATCCAATCCAGGGATCCAGATGAATCAGAGTTAGAGGAGGATGACGCCGGTGATAGGCTGGGGCCTACCAAGCCATAGACTTTTATACTTTATTTTATTTTATTTTATTTTTGACTTTCCTTTACTGTAACGATCTTGAATCGGCTTTGTACTGCATTCAAACATTAATATTAAAAAAGAAAATTTTGTCCAAGTATAATATACTTAGCTTTTTGTAGCGCCCTTATTTTTCTACCTTCGTGTCTCGACTTCAACCTTTAGATTTGGTAGGGAGTGTTCACGAGTTACTTCAGGAGCTGACGGCTTGGCCCGAAACTTCTATGGATTTTTAGCAATGGCTATGTCCTTTGTCCCTTGAATGTTTGCTAAAGTGACTTTAGGATGCTGATGTTGATTAAGGGCTATCGAGGTAAGCTTGAAAGCCTCCTAAAATAGACTCAGGGGTTTCTTCGGCCGGCCCGAGTAGTGACCCAAGAGTCATCTGGCCATCGAGATCCTTTTTCTTCATGACCGCCTTGGGGTTTCTTTGGCCAGCGTGAGTGGTAATCTGAGAGCCGCTAGGCCGTCAGAAGCCTTTTGAAACCACCTCAGGAGTTTTTTCGCGCCAGCTCGAGGGGTGACCTGAGAGCCGCCTAGGCTGTCGGGAGCCTTTTGGAACCGCCTCGGAGGTTTCTCCATGCCGGCCCGAGAGCCGCCTAGGCCGTTGGAAGCCTTTTGGAACCGTCTCGGGGGTTTCTTCATGCTGACCCGAGTGGTAGTTAGAGGATTGACCTTTGACTTGTGCCGTAAGTCAATTGAGAAGGTGAAGTGTCGAAAGTTCTTTTTATTTTCATCAGCTAAGTGCATGCATCATTGATAATTCTGATGGCGATTGTCCGCATTCCAAATGCAGGGATAGGCTTCCCATCTAGCCCTTCAATCCGGTATGCTCCTTGGTGGAGTGCTTCTGTCACCCGATAGGGCTCCTCCCAGTTTAGAGACAATTTGTCACCTTTTATTGGCTTAGACACCTTGGCCCACCTGAGGACCAAATATTTCGGACGGAAGGTCTTGGGGCGGACCCAAGCATTATAGTACTTGGTAGTCATTGACGGAACACCGCCATTCTGAGTTATGCCCGATCACGTGCTTTGTCGATGAGGTCAAGGCTGGCTCTCAGCTAATTAGGGTTATCTTCTTCATTGTATGATTTCACCCTTGGGCTTGGAAGGCTGAACTCCACAGGGATGACCGCTTTTGATTCGAAGATGAGACTGAAGGGAGTTTCGCCTATTAGGGTCCTTGGGGTGGTATGGTATGCCCATAGCACGCTCGGAAGATCCTTCACCCATTTGCCTTTGAACTCATCCAACCAGATCTTGAGTCCCCGGAGGATGGTATGGTTCATGACCTCGCCTCTCCATTAGTTTATGGGTGGCCGACGGATGTGAACCGATGGCGAATACCCGCTTATAGAACTCCCTGAAGGATGCGTTGTCGAACTACCGATTATTGTCGGTGATGAAGGCATGGGATAGTTCTAAGCGGTAAATAATGGACTTTCAGAAGAAGGACTTCACCTTACTCTCGGTAATCTTGGCTAGCACCTTCACTTCGACCCATTTGGTGAAGCAATCAATGGTGATGAGTAGGAACTTCCATTGACCCAAGGCAGTGGGGAATGGTCCAAGGATATCTATTCCCCACTGGACGAAGAGCCACGGAACCGAGAGCGGACTCAAGTGTGAGGCTGGTTGCCGTTGGATATGCTTATACCACTGGCAACTATCACATTTTCAAACTAGCTCAGCAACATCCTCATGCATGGTGAGCCAGTAGTACCCTTGACGGAGAGCTTTGTATGCCAACGATCTACTCCCCAGGTGGTTCCCGCATTTGCCTTCATGATCTCTCGGAGGATGTAATCGACATCTGTGGGGCCAACACATTTAAGGAATGTGTAGGAAAAAGACCTCTTATATAGTTGCCCGTTCATTAGTACGAACTTTGAAGCTCTCCACTTGAGCAGTCGAGCCTCTACGCAATCAACGAAAGTATGCCATCGGTGAGGTACTGAATATAGGCATCCATTCATGTCGGCTCCTGTGCAACCGGTAGGGCTTCCTCTGGGGCATCAATGCTTGGGGCTTCCAGATGTTCGATGTAGGTTCTCCCCAAGGTGCTGCCTGCTAAGCTGGCTAATCGGGACAAGGCTCAGCCCTGGCATTCTCGCTTCTGGGGACATAGCTGATGCTAAAATAGGTTAGCAAAGAAGTTTATGATCGCATCTTATTTAGATAATAAGACATGATAGGGTCTCGGGCCTCATATTCTCCGATGATCTGCCCCAAGACAAGCTGGGAGTCAGTGAAGGGCCTCATATTCCCAGGCGAGCCTGATTCCCTCCAAGACGGCCTCATATTCAGCTTGATTATTTGTAGCTTCGAAGAGGAACGGAGGCGTATTCCACCACCATACCCTTTGGGCTTGCAAGGATGAGGCCGATTCCACTTCCTTGGGAGTTCAAGGCGCCATCCACATAAAGGATCCAGGTTTCACCTACTTCTTCGAGTTTGGTGTCTGAGTGTGTCATGGACGGCTCCTCCACTCGCCCTTCCATCAAAGTGCACTCGACCAAAAAGTCGGCCAGGACTTGGGACTTCATGGCTGACCTTGGTCAGAATGAGAGGTCGAACTCCCCCAGCTTGATTGCCCACTTGGCCAGGCGACCGAAGGTGTCAGGACGAGATAGGATTACTTTATAGGGTTGGTCCATGAGCACCACTATCGGGTGAGCTTGAAAGTATGACCTGAGACACTGGGCATATATTATTAGTGCAAAAATAACCTTCTTAATTTTGGAGTACCTGATCTCTACATCATGAAGCACCTTGCTCATGTAGTATGCCAGCCTTTGCGTTCCATCGGCATCCACATGGACGAGGAATGGAGCTTACTACCTCGGAGGATGTAGTGAGGTAGAGAAAGAGCTCTTCTCCCTCTTTTGGTTTAGATAGCAATGATGGAGTCAACAAGAATTCCTTCAACCCCTCGAAGGCCCTCTAGCACTCCTTCGTCCATTCGAAGCCATTCACCTTGCGCAGGGCTTTGAAGAAGGGCAGACATATTTCGGCCGACTTTGACAGGAAACGGCTCAGAGCCGCCATCCTCTCGGTGAGCCGCTGCACCTCTTTCTTGCTGGTCAGTGGCCTCATGTCAAGGATAGCTTTATTTTTTCTAGGTTTGCCTCGATCCCTTGCTGTGTCACCATGAAGCTCAAGAACTTTCTTGCCGTGACCCCAAACGAGCGCTTCAGTGGGTTCAACTTTATCCGGTAGCAGCGGAGGTTGTTGAAGGTTTCCTTTAGATCGGCGACATGGCTGACAGCATAGGTGCTTTTTGTTAGCATATCATCCATGTACACCTTCATGTTTTGTCCGATTTGGTCCTTGAACACCTTGTTCATCAACCTTTGATAGGTAACCCCTACATTTTTCAAACCAAAGGGCATTACCTTGTAACAACAAATGCCTTACTCTATGATGGAGGTATTTTCTTTATCCTCTGGGTCCATCCTGATCTGGTTGTATCTTAAGAAGGAGTTCATGAAGCTGAGAAGCTCATGATCAGACGTAGCATCGACCAGCTGGTCTATCCAAGGCAGCGGAAAGCTATCCTTGGGGCACGCCTTATTAAGATCGGTGAAGTTGATACATATCCTCCAGCTTTCGTTGGCTTTACAGACTATGACCATGTTGGCCAGCCAATCTGGGTAATGTGCTTTCTGGATGTGACCGACGGTCAGCAATTTATCGACCTCCTCGTTAATAGCCCTTTGCTGCTCTGGGGTAAAGCTCCTCTTCTTCTGATGGACTGACCGATACCTCGGGTCAATGTTAAGTTTATGTGTGATTACCTCTAGGGATATGCCTAGCATGTTCAATGGAGACTAGGCGAAGACGTCTGAATTGGCTTGCAAGAAGGTGAGGAGTTGATCTCTTATCTCTGCAGTAAGGAGCTCATCGACTTGGACCGTCCTTGCCGGGTCATCCCCCAATGGGAAAGCTAGTAGATGTTCAGCCAAGTCCCCTTTCCTCTCCAACTCTCTGGGATCGAGTGACTCTAGGATCGGTGAAGCCAGTGAAGCGGCCGCCTCCTGGGGACTGGGAGTCATATTGTAGCACAATCGAGCTGGACTCGGTTCCCCGTGCATCTCGCCAACTCTGTTGCTGGTGGAGAATCTGATGAGAAGGGGTTTGGTCAAGATGATGGCATTAAGGAAGTTCAGACCGGGTCGTCTGAGTATGGCATTGTAGGCCAAGGGCATCCGAATAATCAGGAACCTCATGAAGATGGTACTCTGGCAGGGCGGAGTCCCCATCATGATCGGAAGGGTGATCTCACACTCTACTTGCATAGAGTCTTCCATAAATCTGACCAGGGGTGTAGCCACAAGTTGGAGGGAGTTAAGGGGGCATGTTCATCTGAACAAAAGCGTCGTAAGAAAGGATATCGCTAAACTACCACTGTCAACCAAAATTCTCTTTACAGGATGTTTAGCAATTGTCAAGGATATGACAATGCTATCATCACCCGGATTGTTCACCCCTACTAGATTCCTTTCAGAAAAGGGAATTACAGTTTCTATTCCTCCCTCACTCCGTGGTCTCTTGGAAGAAGAGCCTGCCTCCCAAGTAATCATGTCGATTGTCTTCTCAGTCGAGGCATTGTCGATACTGACCTGGGCAGGTGGAGGCCCCACCAGGCATGGAGTAGCTGGGGGCCCTTTCGGATGAACTTTTTGAGGTAGCTCCGTTGGATAAGTTCTTCAATGGCCCTCTTTAAGTTATACCAGTCCTCTGTATTGTGACCATAGTCTCGATGAAAGTGACAGTACAGATTCTTGTCACGAGGGACTCTCGGTTTGGGGAGAAGGACGTCGGAGGTAGGGCTCGCCCTCGATCTCCATGAGTATGTGAGATCTGGGGGCGAGTAGGGTGCAGTTACCCTCCTTGGGGGCAAGACCTTGGCATCGGTTGTCTGATCAGTGCGGGGGCTCGAGCTTCTTGTGGGGTGGCCCACTAGGCACCACGCGGGTTGGTTTTTTACTATACTTCCTCTCAGCCTCCCTTCGAGTGGAGTCAGCTTTGTTGGCACAGATGTACTTTTGTGCATGACTTAGAAGTTTGGAGTAGGAGCTTGGGGGCTTCTTATCAAAAAGTAAGTGAAGCGAGAGGGACGGAGTCCCTACTTCAGGGCTAAGGTGGCCATGGCATCGTCGAGATGGTAGACCTTGAGGACCACCTTCTTGAAATGAGCCACAAAATCTTTAAGCAACTCACCTTCCTTTTACCGGATAGAAACAGACTATCGACCACTCGGAGGATCCTCTGGCAAGCATTGAAATATGCTAGAAAAGTCCTCTCAAATTGCTGGAAGGAGTCAATGCTGTGTGGTGGTAAGCGGGAGTACCAAGCGCATGCTGCCTGCCTGAGGGTAGTTGGGAAGGCAATGCAGAGGAGGGCATCAGTTGTCCCCTAGACTTGCATGAAAGCTTTGTAGCTTTGAGATGATCCAGTGGATCCATAGTGTCGTCATACGGGTCCAACTGGGGGAGACAGAATCGATGGGGGACCGGCTCCTCCATGATACGGCGGGTCAAAGGGGATGGTGGTCATAGTCCACCTTCAATTGGTTGGTGATTCTTTGGCTGAGCTTCTTTAGTCATCGATGGCACTCGTCTAGGCGCCTCTTCGCCTAGTGGTTGATACGCTCACCAATGGAGTCATCTCTGAAGATCCAGGAGATGAGTAAGGGGGGGAGTGGCACCGATAATTATGCCCTCGCTTAGGCTCCTTTCCGTGTCGCTGCTCTGGAGAGGGGAAGCTGAGGGATCGTTGTCTCTTAGGGGCCTCCCAGCGGTGGTGCCTAGGAGAGGCATGATGGTGGTGAGTCTCCCTTTGAGGGGACCTCCCACATGTGGACTATTGGCTGGGCTGAGCAGATGTCGCGCATGGCCCTGGCTAGTGTTGTGTGGCCATAGAGTATTGTTGTAGCTCGTGAACTACCATCACCAAGGATTAGACTTGTTGGGTGAGGGTGGCTAGTTGCTTGGCTTGAGTGGCCGTAGCTAGTGGTGCAGAAGGAGAAGGAAGGTTGGCCTCCTGTTGCTCGGTCGGCTGAAGATACCTCCTAGCATGACTAACAGAGGCCTCTAGAGCTCGCGTCACCACCATTGTTGTTGTAAATAAGAGGGGAGGGCTCGTAACTTAGTATTATAGAGCTCTTTTCCTTTAATGCGAACTTTTCCTTTCTGGCACGCCAATCTGTTGTCACCAAATCACTTCTCTCGAGCACCAGGTGAGATTCAAAATCCGATGGCAGATGAGGATGGGCTATGGGGTCTTCCGATGACTCCACCTCGGATAGAGATCCTGCAAAAAGGTCTCCGAGGACCAGTTATTTCAGCGGGAACCCTCCGATGCTCAAATGAGTGGTCTGGGAAACAGTAGTGAATATTCGAGAAGAAGAATGAGTTAAAGCTTAAAAGTCCCTTCCTCATCTTGAGCGAAGGTTCTTATACCTTGTCGGGAGTCCCTCTTACCCCTTTTTGGACAGTTGTTGATCCCGAGATCCCATGGTTTGGCATGGGATAAGTGGTGAGGCAGATAGTAACAGGAGATGTCTGCCACATGGCCTATCAGAACCAGCAGGTCACCCCTCTGTCTGATGTGGATGGTTGCGGCCAGTTAATGGGCCGAGCTTGTCAGACGCAGTGCCACAGGCGGTTGGTAGGCCAAATCTTATCGAGCGTGCGCCGTAACCGGTAGATGGGCCACGTGAGGCCACAAACAAAAGATGGACCACGTGGGACCACAGATGACAGATGGGCCACGTGAAACCGCAGACAACATGTGAGTCACCTGGTGTCGTAGGTGATTGATGGGTCAGGCCTTGGGAGACTGGGACTGCCTTGGGAGGCTAGGACCGCCTTGGGAGGCTGGGACCGCTAAGGAGCTGGGGCCGCCAAAGGAAAGCCAGGGTCGACTAGGACGGGCCAAGGCCAGCAAGGGAAAGTCGGGGCTGACTAGGACAGGCCGAGGTCGGCAAGGAGTTGGGGCTGCCTAGGAGCTGGGCCGCCAAGGAGCCGAAGCCGGCAAGGGAAAGCCGGGGCTGACTAGGACGGGCCGAGGCCGGCAAGGCAAAGCCTGGGCCAACTAGGATAGGCCAGGCCAACAAGGAGCTGGGCCGTCTAGGAGCTGAGCTGCCAAGGAGTTGGGGCCGCCAAGGAGTCGGGGCCGACTAGGACGGGCCGAGGCTGGCAAGGAGCTAGGGCCAGAGGTCGAAGCCTCTCTAATTTTCACTGTCAACTAGTTCTGGTCATTTACTTCCATGTGGCTTCATCAGCCACATCACATCTTACTTCATCAGCCACATCACATCACCGTCAACCGCCTATGGCTCGCATGTCTATTAAGACAAGCTCCACCAGTTTTGGCATTGGGCTTGAAAAGTCATCATCATCATGAAGCTTTAATTACTCGGATCAGATGAGCTTGGAAAGTCATCATCTATCATAAAGTACCAATCACCAGTTCAGATGGGATGAATCCCATTAATTCTGATATTTCATCCACAAAGTCAAGGCCCATCATGAGACTCCAAACTTTCTAAGCAAGTCTCACAGACTCCAAGTATCAATAAAACAGATAAGAGGGCCCTTGATCAAGGAATGAACACTCAAGTACTCAGAGAGCGGGATCATCTTTAACTCTTTCTTTCGAGCTTACTTAGGCTCATAGTTGTGATTCTGATTACTAACTTAAGTATCGAGGATCTTCGTTGAAATATTCGATTCTCAAACTTTTTGCAGATCTCGATATAAAGGTGAAGCTTTATCAACAAATTTATGATGTACTCATATATACTTAACAACGTTCACTAATGATGATCAGGCATCAAACGACAATAGCATATATATATCGCTTGGCTGGCAAAAAGAACCGGCCCTCTAAGCTCCTGTCATCCAAGCAATAAGCGACAAAAAAAAAGGCACCAGTCCGCCCTTGGGAAAAGATAAAAACAAAGCAAGCTTTGTTCGAAGCCAGTGCGAAAGCCAATCATCTATGTTTGTAACGACCTCCGAGAAAAAAATCGGTAGCCTCTAAGCTCGTTCCCTTCGTGGACTCAGACCAACAGCAACATATAAATTCGCAGCGCCTCTGCAACTCTCCAACCGTCACCACAGACTCACGTACAGTCCTCTCCAAAGATGTCTCAGGGGACGCTGACTGTCTTCGTGGCCCTCGACAATGCTAGGACCCAGCTCTACCACTTCAAGGCGATCGTGATCGCCGGCATGGGCTTCTTCACCGACGCCTATGACCTCTTCTGCATCACAACCCTCACGGAGCTCCTCGGCCGCCTATACTACTACGATCCCCAGACAGGAAAGCCTGGCGCGCTCCCAATCAATGTCAGCAACGCCATTCAGGGGGTTTCCCTCTGCGGCACCCTGGCAGGCCAGCTCTTCTTTGGCTGGCTCGGTGACCACCTCGGCCGCAGAAAGGTCTACGGCATCACCCTCGTCACGATGGTTGGGAGTGCCATCGGCTCAGGTCTCTCCTTTGGCTCCACCGCCAAATCTGTCGTTGCCAGCCTCTGCTTCTTCCATTTCTGGCTTGGCTTCGGCATCGGTTGGGACTACCCCTTATCCGCCGTGATCATGTCGGAGTACGCGAACCAGCGGACGCGCGGCGGTTTCATCGCAGCAGTGTTCGCGATGCAGGGCATGGGGATCCTGTTCGCTGGGGCGGCATCGATGGCGGTATCCCAAATCTTCCTCAGGATCAACAATGCGCCGACCTTTGAGAAGAACCACGTGCTGTCGACGCAGCCGGAGGGGGACTTCGTGTGGCGGATTGTGCTCATGCTAGGGGCGGCTCCGGCAGCCCTCACCTACTACTGGCGGATGAAGATGCCGGAGACGGCGAGGTTCACCGCGCTCGTCGAAGGTGACCACAAGAAGGCGGCTAGCGACATGATGAAGTGCTCGAGACAGACACACCATTGGAGGAGGCCGAGAGGAACCCCCAGAACTCCTACAGGTTGTTCTCCAAGGAGTTCCTCCGCAGACACGGACTCCACCTGATCATTGGGACTACGACTACTTTGTTTCTGCTCGACATCGCTTTCTACACCGGCAACCTCGCACAGAAGGATATCTTCCCCGCAGCGGGGCTTGTGCCCAAGGTAACAAAAATGAACGCGATCGACAAGGTGTTCCAGATCGCCAGGGCCATGACCATTGTGGCATTGTTGGGGACCGTGCCTGGTTACTGGTTCACAGTGTTCCTCATCGACAAGATCGGCCGCTTCGTGACCCAGCTCGGGGGCTTCCTTATCATGTCTGTGTTCATGGCGATCCTCTGGTTTCGCTATAACAAACTTGGAGGGGATAAATGTTCAACCAAAGATAAGTTGGGCCTGGGTGGTGCTATCAAAGCACAAGAGGGCTAACTTGTATTGGGCTGGGTTTGAGTCCAAAGGGTTGAGATTAAATCAAGTCATGGGTGTACATAGGCTTGGAATTAGTTTAATCTCATTAGGTTAGTCCATGAAAGTTTTTGTTGAGTCTGGGCCTGACCCACTTCATGGATATATTTAAACTCTAGTTTTTAGGGTTTGAAAAAGAGAGAGCATACTCTTTTCTCCCAATTCTTTCGTATCATCCTATCTCTTCTCCCTCCTCCTCACTCTTCCGTTCTCAGCTGCGTGTGGAAGTGGATTCACGGCAGCATGAAGAGCTTGGCTTCGGGCTTCGCGTGAAAGCTTCATTCCTAGCCAAGAAGAGGGAAGCGTTCTAGCTTCAGCATCCTCACGTATGAGAAGGCCATGGAGCGGAATCACGTACATGAAGGGGGGAGCTAAGAAAGTCTTAGGACACGTGGCTTTGGTCAACGCAAGGATGTTCCAAGAAGACTGCTACTCCACCAAGGCTTGCACATCCATGTGATCAAGGGAGTTTCCAGCCAAGGAAAAGTATGGAGGGAGGAGGGGGTTCCAGCAAAAGCAAAAGGCTTTAAAATTCTTTTCAAGAAAAGGGGCTGTGATCTTTGAAGGAGGAAGTAAGAAGGGTTATGGTGATTTAAACTTTGGTTCAAAGGATTCAAGGATGATGATAATTAGTTTGATCGTTGGTAATAGGATAAAAATTCTTGGTTCTTGTTCAACGAGAAATCTCACTACTGTCTCTAAACCCCAATAATTGGTATCAAAGCCTGGTTCAGCAAGGTTCAGGAACAAGATATTGTTTAGGGATCTTCAAGGATTGAAATAATTTCAACAAGGTCTTATCAAGGTATATATCTCTTAATTTTCTAAAATTTATTTTTGTGCTATTTTTGTTTTGGTTGAGATCTCGCCATGAATAGTAGCATAAAAATAGATTTTGAAAAGTTTGATGGAAAGGGAAGTTTCTCCATGTGGAAAGTCTGGGTAGAGGACCATCTTGTGCAGCAGGGTTTAGATCTAGCTTTGGAAAAAGGCCAGATGGGATGACAGATAAGCAGTGAATGTTGCTGAAAAAGAAGGCATGTTCAATGATTAGAGGATGTCCGGTAGATTCAGTCCTTTATTTAGTGCTGGAGGATAAGACCCCGAAGGGACTCGGTCGAAGTTGTAAGCCCTTTATATGGAGAAGAATATGTGCAACAAGTTGATGTTGAAGAAGCACCTCTACAGCCTTCGGATGTCAGAAGGTGGAGATGTGCTCGGCCACATCCAGGTATTCGACCAGGTGAGCAATGAATTGCTGAATGTCAGGATCAAGATGGAGGAGGAAGATAAGGCACTTTTGCTATTGTGTTCGCTGCCCATAGCATGATTCATTGGTCACGACGCTACTCTACGGGAATGAGATATTATTCTATGAAGATATTGTCTCGGTACTTCGGATGAATGAGCAGAGGGAGAGGATGACCAAGGAAGCTATTCCCTAGGAGGGTCTATCAGTTGGGAAAAGGTCAGGCAGAGGCAGAGGCAGAGGCAAGGACAAGAGCAGGCCTAGGGGACGGTTACAGTACAGGAAGGCTAAGTACTACAAGTGTGGTGAGGTAGGACATTTTAAGATGGACTGTCCTAAGTGAAAAAAGGAAGAAAAGGGAGGATTTGAATCTATGAGTACAGTTGCAGGACAAAAGGTGTAGGATGATCTCTTGATGGTATCAGATGATCATAGTTACAGCACAGAGATGTGGACCTTGGATTCAGCTTGTTCTCATCATTACACTCCCAACCGGTCATGGTTCAGCATTTACACAGAGGTTGATAAGGATGTATGACTCTTGGAGATGATCACCCTTGCAAGGTAGCAGGGATTAGCACAGTTAGGATGAGGATGTTTGATGGTATGGTGCGCACTCTTACCAGCGTGAAGCATGTCCCAGAACTTAAAAAGAATCTGGTGTCACTGGGGTACCTGGAGCAGATTGGATTCAGCTTCAGCAGTCATGCCAGGAGTGGGGTTCTAAACATCTCCAATGGAGCTATGGTGGTGATGAGAGGAAGAAGGCTGAAGAACAACTTATACAGGTTGGAGGGCTGTGGTGACAAGGAAATCTGAGGTAGCAGCTGTGGAACAAAATCCTCGGGATGTGTACAGGATGTAGCACGCCTAGGCCACATGGAAGACAGAATCTGGAAGGCTGAGGTGGAAAGGAGCTAGGTAGGAGTGTGAAGTGTCTGAGGTCAGACAGTGGCGGGGAATACACCAGCAGGGAGTTCCAGAGATTTTGTGAGGAGTGGGCCATCAAAAGGCACTTCTTGGTGATGGAAACTTCTCAACAGGAGGGGGTGGCTGAGAGAATGAATAGAACACTATTGGAAAAAGCAAGATGCTTGAGGCTGCAGGCAGGGCTTCCAAAGATGTTCTGGGTTGACGTAGTAGGTGCAGCTAGCTACTTGGTCAATCGATCACCGTACACCAGGTTGGATGAAGGCATTCCAGAGGAGATATGGTCTGGAGGGAAGATAAGCTTGAACCATCTGAGGGTGTTTGGATGCACGACATATGTGCATGTTGGTGCTGGAGAGCGGAGTAAGTTGGACGCTAGGTCTAAGAAGATAGTGTTCCTGGGCTACCCGCATGGAATCAAGGGTATCGGTTGTGGGATCCCTTGGAGAATAAGGTTTTCATCAGCAGAGATGTGACCTTCAATGAAGCTCGATTCTTCAGAGTAGAGATGGTACAGATGCACAGCAGGAACTACAGGAGGTGAAACACGATAACACTAGTCAGATGACCTCCTACATAGTCGTGCCATTTGCTAGTGGACCAGGAGGATTTGAGATTCAAGTGGAGAAGACTGACAGAGGGGTCAAAAGCTAGAAAGTTCAGCAGGATATAGCTAAGCAGAGAACTCAGGAGAATGCAGCTGGGCAGGGGACTGATACTGGGATCGCACTGCATAGGCCCAGGAGAAACGTGCGACCACCGGTTTGATACGGCTTCGAGGATTCGGTGTCATATGCCCTGGTGACATTGAATGAAGACCCTTACACCTATGAGAAGGCTGTGGAGAGCCAGGACAGCCAGGATAGAGATAGGTGGGTCCAGGCTATGGCAGAAGATGTAGGCTATGGCAGAGGAGATGTTATCTCTTCATAGGATTGGCACGTGGCAGGTGGTCCAATTGCCACATGGAAAGAAACCCATTGATTGCAAATGGGTTTATCAACGCAAGAAAGGACCTTCAGAGCAAGGAGGTGTCTGGTATAAGGCAGGACTAGTGGCCAGAAGATACTTTCGAAAAGAGGGCTTCGACTATAGAGAGCTGGTGGAAGAAGGTAGAGTGGAGCTGATGAAGGTACACATCAAGGAGAATCCAGCAATGCATTGACCAAGGTTCTTTCACGGGATAGCTTTCATAGGAATTGCAGCTGATGGACACAGCGGACGTGCTGAGGCCTTGAAAGCACCAAGGTGAAGATTATTGGGCCTGGTGTGGTGCTATCAAGGCCCAGAGGGGCTAACTTGTATTGGGCTGGGTTTGAGTCCAAAGGGTTGAGATTAAATTAAGTCACGGGTGTACACAGGCTTGGGATTAGTTTAATCTCATTGGGTTAGTCCATGGGAGTTTTTGTTGAGTCTGGGCCTGGCCCATTTCGTAGATGTATTTAAACTCTAGTTTCTAGGGTTTGAGAAAGAGAGAATAGACTCTTTTCTCCCAATTCTCTTGTATCATCCTATCTCTTCTCCCTCCTCCTTTCTCTTCCGTTCTTAGCTGCATGTGGAAGTGGATTCACAGCAGCATGAAGAGCTTGGCTTCGAGCTTCGCGTGAAAGCTTCATTCCTAGCCAAGAAGAGGAAAGTATTTCAGCTTCAGCTTCCTCACATACGTGAAGGCCGTGGAGCGGAATCACGTACGTGAGAGGACGTGAAGGGGGAGCCAAGAAAGTCTCAGGAAACGTGGCTTTGGTCAAGGACGTTCCAAGAAGACCGCTGCTCCACCAAGGCTTGCACATCCACGTGATCAAGGGAGTTTCCAGCCAAGGAAAAGTGTGGAGGAAGGAGGGGGTTCCAGCAAAAACAAAAGGCTTTAAAATTCTTGAAAGGGGCTGTGATCTTTTAAGGAGGAAGTAAGAAGGGTTATGGTGATTTGAACTTCGGTTCAAAAGATTCAAGGACAACGGTAATTAGTCTGATCGTTGGTAATATGATAGAAATCCTTAATTTTTGTTCAACGAAAGATTTAACTACTGTCTCTAAACCCCAACAAGATACCGGGTTCTGCGGCGAGCACCCGGTTGAGTTCGTAGCACTCTACGGGCTGACATTCTTCTTTGCGAACTTCGGGCCTAATGGCACCACGTTTATTGTGCCTAGAGGTGGGCACTGGGCCATGCCTGGCACGGCATGGCTCAGGCCCATCATGCTTCTAAAATTATTGTGCCGTGCTTGGCACAGTCCAGTAACAAACGGATCATGCCACACACGGCACGGTAAAAAAATTCAGGCCCGATATGATCCAACATGGTAGTTGTACCTAGGCACGAGGCACGGTCATGCCGGTACGGCTCGACGGGCCGGTTCAGATCCGTAATGAGCCGTACCATGCTGAATCAATGAAAAAAAAATTTTGAGCCTAATACGGAATGATTTAATGGGCTACATGATCCATATAAACATAGATTGTATCGTATCATGGGCTGTACGATTAGTACCTGTCTCTAATCGTACCGGTCGAGCTGTTTCCGGCGAAGTTCATATCGACGTGCCACGGGATCTCGGCAGTGGTGGGGAAGGCCGGGGCGATCGTGGGGGCCTTCTTGGTGCAGACGTACACCTCGAGCGGGGATGCCAAGGAGATCAGGACGGCAATAATTGGGCTGGCGGTGGTGAATTTTCTGGGATTCTTGTTTAGTTTCCTGGTGCCGGAGACGATGGGGAAATCGCTGGAGGAGACCTCAGGGGAGGATGAGGAATTCCGGAGAACCGGGGCACGCGCGAACGGACTTCACAGCGACGACATCGTTGGAAATTGGGTTCGTTAATACAAGCATTGTTCGGAAAAAGAATATATAATAGTAAGACGCTGCGGGAGCGGGACATGGACCTTCATTTTTTTGATATGGTCGTTGGTCACTTGTGAGGCTTTTAACTTATTATTCTTCTCTTTTTTTCTTAGCTCAAGGTATCAAAGATAATCAGAAATTTTTTTGCCATATAGGTCGCGCGTTATGTCCAATAATTAACACATGATGTATGTCAAAAATAAAATTATTTTTTTATCTTTAACATGCACACGTGCCATGCGCTAATTATCGAGCGCTGTATAACTTTTACTGCATCGCATCCGATGCTGTAAGACTTTTTTAAGATAACCCATAAAGATTAAAAATTAAGCTTAAAATAAAAACTTAGTTAGATCAGCTTTACCTTTATAATTCAGAGTAGAATACTCTTTGTACTGTATTTTATAGAAGTAGTTGGACCTTTTAAAAATTTTGTAAAATGGTTATGTTGGCTAAATTGTGATTGCATGTTGATGTTTAACTTGTAATTGTTTTAGAACTGACATATGACTAAATTAAATTTTAAAAATTTAGTTAGTTTTAAAAATTGTCATCCTTATGGGATTATTATTAGATTGGTTATATTTATTTTCAATAAAAATTTACTCTAATGTTCTCTGAAAATTTGTCAGCTGAGCAAACAATGCAAGCCCAATGCTTCTCTTCCAATTCCAAATTTTAATTGGACATCAAAATTATCTGGAGTTCCTCGTCCAATTTCAAGCCAACACCACATCATTCATCGTAGTTTAGATCCACCGGACGGTGGAAGCATGGACAACTTTGAGAGTCTCATTCATTAAAGCGAAGGAGCAATCACATTGGACCTTGCATGCGGCTCTCAAAGTCTTGTTACAAGAGGGATGGAGAAATATGCTACCAAAGCCATGGACTGAAGATTGTGGGGTGGATATAAAAGTACACAACTTATTTTTTTTTTTAATTTATGGTAAGGACTACATGTCAGTTGTATGTCTCAAATAAAGAGCCAAAGCGAAACATACTTTAATGTTCCACGTAGAAGGTTGTTTCTTTCATGCAATATAAGCGACGTTAAGGGAGGACAGCTTTATGTCTGATGAGTTCAGGATCAATATTACTTTTGTGTATAGGTTATGAATAACAATGCTGTTAGAATGGCAAGAAGTGTGCCACTTGGTGAGGAGACGTGCAAAATAGAGGTGAACAGTCTGATCGTTGGCTGCTTGCAGCCAGCGGTGCAACAGAGTACTTGGCCTCAATGGATAGGAGGTGAAGGCCACAGCTCGGCCTCAGATCAGGGACTCGAGTAGCAAATCGTAGTCATGGTGGTGCTGGCCGGTGGTGGCAAGGAACATGGTTGCCGAACGGGAACCATAATGGCTCGGATCCAAGGATGGACCAGGACACTAGGGCACCCAAAAAAATATTAGGGCTCATGATATCATGAAACAAATATTATATTTATAAACCACAGTTGACCGTACAGAAGTGATTCTATTTATAGAGCTTTGTCAATAGAATATTACAGAAATATTTGAGAAATATTATAAGAGAATAATACGAAAAGATTATAAGAAAAGATTTTGAAGATTACACGTTAACTTGAATAACTTTTTAAGAGGAGGCTAGATACCTAACCAGCTGATACCTTTTGAGCAGAGATAAAAGCAGCTATAAACTCACAGATCCGTCAGTTATCCTCCCTTCATTATTGTCTCAAATTGGCACTTGAGAATGCCAAGAGGCAGCTCTACCACTTCAAGGTGCTGTTCATCACCGGCATAGGCTTCTTTCACCTAGACGTGCAACTTTTCTGCATCACCAACGTTAAGCCTCATAAGCCACCTCTATTGCAACAATCCTATGATTTTCCAATTTTTTCTTTCAAGGATTTTGGATGATTATAAATTATATTCGAGTGGAGTACTTGATCCATGATCTATATATAAGGATCAAAATAAGGACAATACTCCATTTAGATTAGAGTTTAGACTATGAGCATCTATGTATAAGGGTATTTAGTTCACATTAATTATATACTAAAAATATTTTAGAACCAACGAATTCATATAATACCTACATAATGTTTGCTTTATTGAACCTTTTTCTCATCAATGCCAGCTTTAACAGTGCTGGGCTGAGCAACCTACAAGGAGTTTATTTCTGACCAAGTCTAGTCATATCAAAAGGTCAATTTATATATATAATTTTGTCAGGCTCATTTCAATTTTTAGATCAGACCTAGGCAGGCTGAGCGGCCGTGGTCAGCTCTAGGTGGTGGCTAGGATGAGCAGATGCTGTTAAGGAAGTCTTCAATGCGGTCATGGATTCCGCTGAATGAAAATTCTAATGAAGCCCTTAATGATCGATACCTCATTCTGGCCGCCAGCCTCATCAGAGCCACCGCAATCACTGATAAAACATTAAAATGTGAACCAACGGCAATCTTCTTATGGGAACTTACGAATTAAATTTAAGCAATTTGTTTCATATCTGTATCAAATGCAATAGCTGCTGTTTTTTTTATTTATTTTTTTTTTTTTGGCCCATTAATCATCATGCAGATGCATCTTACTTTTAATCGGCGACTTTTTTCCTGGCAGATATAATTAAATCTGTCTCCATTAAGCCAAGTTAGGATATTAAGAGCTGGATGGGATGGAATTATTGGGAGCTATAGCATCGGCAGTCTTGGATGCAAGAAAAGCCATTCTGTCTGAAATCCATAGATACGTTGTACTTGCGAGAGATCAGAGTATGCAAGTTCTTCCATCCCTGTACAGCGATGCTGAAGCAGTACTGCAGCTCAATCCTAACATGTGGCCTTCTACGTACTGAGCTTTGGTGGAGTTCTCAGGCCCCTAAAGCTTACATTTCCTAAATTTATATGGATTTCTTGTTAATTTGAATCTTGTGAAGGTCATCAAATCTTTTATCGAACTTCCAGAAAGAGACCCAAGAAGCCATCCCCACGGTATCCCATAAAAAAACAAATAAATAAATAAATAAAAGGAAAAAAAATGGGCAAGTTCTCATCAGTGTTGGAAACAAGATGGACACACAAGGAGCTTTGATACCAGATTGATGGAAGTGGAGAATACTTTCAATAAGAAAAATAACACTCTCTTATTATGGAGATGTTAGAGGGAATACATTTTTTTTGGTCTCTCTCTATTTTTCATCATCATCTTCTTCTTTCTTCTTCTTCTGCATTTCATAGGCAAACACCTCCCATATTTATAAACATTAGATATCCTTTCATATACCAATATTTAATACATGCATAGAAAAACTAAAAGACATTTACAAAAAATTAAGAGTCAATTACAAAATACTAAAGTCAATTTTAAATTTTTGAACCATCTTATCTTTTCAAAATGACTCTTCCTTTCTCCCATGAAGCCTTTGGTCTTTTCAAAAGTGACTCTTCCTTTCTCCCATGAAGTCTTTGGTCTTTCAAGAGTGCATTAAAATAAGTTTAATATTCAAACATTTCCTTCCATAAACTTATTTTTTCTTGGTGCCATGACTCCAAGCATCTTTCTCAGCTTTTGAAAATCTTCACCTTTGAGTGATTTTATAAATATATCAGCAATTTGCTCATTTGATTTACAGTACACAACCTTCACAATACCTTTCTTAACTTGATCACGAAGAAAATGAAATCTTGTGTCAATGTGTTTGCTTCTTCCATGTTGAACTGGATTCTTAGCTAGTTCAATAGCAGACTTATTATCAACATATATCTTCACAGGCTCCTTTTGTGAATGACTCAATTCTTTCAATAAGTTGCGCAACCCATATGGCCTCACAAGCACATGATGCTGCTGCAACATACTCTACTTCACATGTAGATAATGCAAAAATGATTGTTTCTTTGAGCTCCAAGAAAAAGCATTAGCACCAAAATAAAAGATATAACTAGAAGTGCTTTTCCGTTCATCAAGATCCCCTTCCCAATCACTATCAGAAAAATCAATTAAACTTGCATCATTGGAATGAGTATAAAACATACCATGATCAAGAGTTCCTTTGAGGTATCTTAGAATCCTTTTTGCTGCCATCCAGTGTGACTCCTTTGGATGTTCCATATATCTACTAATCAAACCAACTCCATAGACAATATCAGGTCGGCTTATAGTAAAATAACGAAGACTTCCAACAAGGCTTTTGAAGAGAGATGAGTTCACCTCCTTTCCTTCTCCTTCTTTACTAAGCTTGGCTCCATAAGCAACTGGGGTGTTTACTTCTTTGCAGCACTCCATTTTGAATTTTTGTAGAATGTTTCTAGCATAACTTTCTTAAGAAATGAAGATGCCATCTTCACTTTGCCTTACTTCAATGCCAAGAAAATAAGACATCAAGTCTCCTCCCGTCATTTCGAACTCCTTGCTCATGGTTGCTTTGAACCCATATATCATTTTCATGCAATTACCTGTCACAAGTAAGTCATCCACATATAGACATATAATTAAAATGTCATCTCCTTTTTTCTTTACATAAATAGCATGTTCATAGGAGCATTTGTTGAAACTACAATCTTGAAGATAGTGATCAATTCGAGCATTCCAAGCTCTCGGTGCTTGCTTTAATCCATACAAAGCTTTGTGTAACTTGTACACTTTATCTTCCATGCCTTTATGGATATAGCCCTCATGTTGCTCAATATAGACTTCTTCTTCAAGGTAGCCATTGAGAAATGCCGACTTTACATCCATTTGATATATTTTCACTTGTGATGAGATGCAAGTGAGAAAATGAGCTTTATTGAATCAAAATGGGCTACAGGCGCAAAACTTCATCATAGTCGAGCCCTTTCTTTTGCTTGTAGCCTTTGGCAACCAAACGGGCTTTGTATTTTTCTACCTCTCCATTAGCAGTGCGCTTCACTTTATACACCCATTTGACACATATCGCCTTTTGTCCTTTTGGAAGTGAAGTCAACTCCCAAGTATTATTCTTTTCTATGGCAAGAATCTTCTCCTTCATTGCTTTTCTCCATTCAACTTTCTGCATAGCTTCATCAAATGTTAGAGGTTCA
The DNA here is from genome assembly GCA_900491605.1 of Calamus simplicifolius. Classification (NCBI taxonomy): domain Eukaryota; kingdom Viridiplantae; phylum Streptophyta; class Magnoliopsida; order Arecales; family Arecaceae; genus Calamus; species Calamus simplicifolius. Next base: position 378,572 of record UESW01004232.1, on the reverse strand, counting down.
ATATCAACAAATAAACAATATAAATCAACTTGTTCAACTTCTTCTGTTTCATCATAAAGATCACTAATACTTCTAAACTTTCTGTTGACTCTTCAGGGCTTATAGAACTTCTTGAGGAAGTCGGTGTAACTTGTGGTGATGAAGATGATCTTGCTGGTGACAAGATTGGTTAAGTAGCTTCCTCATTTATATTTTCCTCAGCTTCATTATAAGGTGTTATATATTTGATATGAGAATCTTTGCCATTCCAATCCCATACTCTATCTTCATTGAAAATCACACCCGATTGATGATGACCTTATTTGTCATTGGATTATACAATTTGTAGGCTTTGGATTGCTCACTATATCCTATGAAGATGCATTTTTGGCTTCGATCATCAAGCTTCTTCCTCTTCTCTTGTGGTACTTGGGCATAGGCAATACACCCAAAAATTTTCATATGGCTTACTCCTGGTTTGTAGCCACTCCAAGCTTCTTCTGGTGTCATACCTTTGATGGCTTTTGTTGGGCTTCGTTGATAAAATATGCTGCACATGCCACCCCTTCAGCCCAAAAATGCTCGGAAAGGTTCTTCTCTTTCAACATGCTTCTAGTCATGTCAAGAATGGTCTGGTTCTTCCTCTCAGCCACTCCATTTTGTTGTGGAGAGTACGGAGCGGTGAATTGATGTCGAACTCCTTCTTTATCACAATAGCTTCTAAAAGCATTTGACATATATTCTCCGCCTCTATCGGATATCAAAATCTGCACTTTATTGTTACTTTCTTTTTCAACCAAAGATTTAAAATATTTAAACATAAAGAGTGCAGCCGACTTTTCTTTAAGAAAATAAACCCATAACTTTCTACTAAAGTCATCAACAAATGTTATAAAATATTTGTTACCACCACAAGATTCTGGAAGAGGTCCACATATATCAGTATGCACTAGTTGTAATGGTCTTGTTGCTTTCCAAGATTTTTTACTTTTGAAGGGAGCTCTTGCATGCTTAGCTAGTGTGCACTTCTCACAAACTTCATTTGGATAATTTATGTGTGGAAGTCCTTTCACCATTCCCTTATTAGATAGTAATTTCAAACTTTCAAAATTTAAATGTCCAAACCTGAGATGCCAAAGCCAGGAAGGGTCCTTGATATCCACTTGCAAGCAATTTTGTGCTTCCATCTTTAAGATAAGAGGAAACATCCTGTTCTTCGCCATCTAGACACAAGTAATCAGCTTTCCATTCCAATCTTTTAGAGTTAGAGATAGTCCTTCCATATGAATTGCATAACCCTTCTCTAACAGTTGGCCAATACTTAGAATATTACTCTTCAAACTTGGCACATAATAAACATTGGAAATGAAATCAGGTTTACCATTCTTTTGCCAAATCATGATTTTACCTCTTCCTTTGATAGGAGCTTTGGAGAGATCCCCAAACTTCACATCATAAAACTCCCCTTCTTATAATTCCATAAATAGCTCTTTTCTTCCACACATATGGTTTGAGGCTCCTGAGTCAAGAAACCATATATTCTTCAAGTCTCCATCTTCTTGGCATGACAAAAGAAGTGTCGGTTCTCCTTCTTGGTTGTTGGATTCAATGTTGTTGTTTTGCTTATTGTTCCAACACTTATAGCTATAGTGTCCATATTTTTGACAATTATAGTATTGAACATTGGATCTTGATTGGTTACGACCTCCAATTGATCTTCTACCTCGTTCACGTCCACCTCTTCTGCTACCTCTTTCATTGTTGAAATTTGAGCTTTGGCCTCCTCCATCATTATAGCTTCTTTGACCACGGCCATAGCTTCGACCACGACCACGGTAGTTGCTTCTGCCACCATGGCCATCACAATAGTGGTTGCCGTCATCTCTTTTGTTACTATAGGCCAATTGAAGCCCTTGATCTTTCTCTTTTTGGTCTTTTGCCTCCACCTTGGATTGAAGTATTTGCTTCGTATTATGTGCTTCATTTTTCTTTTGTATCTTTTGTTCATGAATTTAAAGTTTGCCTATCAACGCATTGATGGAGAGTGTATCAACATCATTAGCTTCTTCAATGGCGACAACAATATGCTTAAACCTCGGTGTCAAAGACCGAAGTATCTTCTCTACCACTCGAACATCTTCTACCTTCTCTCTATTTCTTTTCAATTGGTTTACAATAACCAATATCTGAAAGAAGTAGTCAAAGATGTTTTTCGTTTCCTTTATGGTAGTGACTTCAAATTTTTCCTGCAATTGTTGAAGCCGGATTCGCTTCACCTTTTCTTCTCCTTTAAAGATAGTAGAAAGAGTATCCCAAGCTTGATTTGCAGAGGTTGCTTCAGCAATTCTCTCAAATATCACCTCATCTAAAGCTTGATATAATTGGAACAAAGCTTTTTTGTCTCTTCTCCTTAAGCCCCTTAAAGTATCTTTTTATGCTTGATTGTACCCTCTTTCTTGCTCTGCTGTAGGCTCGGTGTAGCCATCTTGAACAATTTCCCATAGATCTTATGAGCCAAATAAGGACTTCATTTGGATACACCAATTCCTATAGTTCTCCTTAGTAAGCTTGGAAACTTGAATATGCACACCATCGTTGGCCATCTTCCTCAAGATTGGTCCTCTTTAAAAAAAAAAAGCTCTGATACCACTTGTTGGAAACAAGGTGGGCACACAAGGAGCTTTGATACCAGATTGATGGAAGTGAAGAATACTTTCAATAAGAAAAATAACACTCTCTTATTATGGAGATGTTAGAGGGAATACATCTTTTGGGTCTCTCTCTATTTTTCATCATCATCATCATCATCTTCTTCTTCTTCTTCTACATTTCATGGGCAAACACCTCCCATATTGTTGAGAAATATTGAAACATAATTGCCCCAACTTTATTGATTTTGATGATTTCCAAAAGCCATGAGTACCTTAAAGAAAACAATGTGTTTATCAAAAACCTTGAGCTTATTCAAATTGAAAGGAATGAACTATCAATGGTTATATCAAATGAGTTTTTGAATCTATTAGAAAAAGAAGTTTCAAGTTCTATGCTTAAAAGGATTTCAAAAAGGAATTTTTAATACATTATAATTCAATCGATGAATTCTTGGAATATGTCTTGAATCCATGATAAACGTCATATTTAATGTATTCAAGTCAAATTTATATTTTAAATTTAATTGGGACAAGTTTTAAGTCAATCAGAACATTTTTCTGATTTTTGTATCGGTCCCGAGCCGACTCAAGGTTTCCGAGTCGACTCCCCAGTTTGCCTATTTTCTCGAGTCGACCCTTGGCTTTTCAAGAGTCGACCCCTGAATTCTTGCGAGCCGACTCCTGTCTGTGCGAGCCGACTCCGCTCAAACAACAGAACCCATATTTTTGAGCACTTCTCGAGTCGACTCCCCATTTTCCTCGAGTTGACTCCCGACTTTCAGGAGCCGACACCTCTGTTTTCGTGAGTCGACCCTTCAATGTTTTAAAATGTTTCTATTTTTGGTAATCGACTTCGAGCCGACTCCCTCAGAGCTCGAGTTGACTCCGCGAAATCTGGGCGCGATTTTTAACGATGACACATCAGCCCCAACGGTTAGATTTTTGAATAACGGCTATTTTTCCTTGACTCTAACGGATATATTTTTGCAGATTCTATAAATAGAGCAGCTCTTTTCAAATCAAAAAATGAAGAAAAAATCAAAAAGAGAGAAAAGAGTATCGTGTGAAAAGAGGGAAAAACAGAGCATATTGAAAAATCATTTAGCTCAAAGGAGAGTGATTCAAAAGGAGTGAAATCCAAGAGAAAAATTCGTCTACTCCTTCTCATCAACCCACAAGAGGCAAAAGAAAATCCACAACCATTTCAAAGGTCAAATCGGAGGATTTTCAAAAGAGGAAAAATCTTCATCTCAACTCCAAAGTCTTCAACGGTCAAGAATCTAGCTGAGGTGTGATTCAACACTTCTGGAGGAGATAAAGAGAAGAAGAGAAAGCCCAAGCATCTACCATCAGCAACATTATCAGGCTTTTCTAACCCTATATCATTTTATACTTCATTTGTGTATTTGCTCAAGGGGAGCACATTATTGTTTAAACACTATCTTCATTATTTGTTTGCTGATTCAATCAGTGGATTGAATTAGTGGAGGTTGGTATACCTCGTTGCAAGCCGGAGTGCTTGTGTTGGGTTAGTTGTGAGCCCTAGAAAAACAACGTGTAGGGTTTTGTGCTGGTAAGCCCGAGTTAAAACCAGCTGGGTTCGTTGTGCACCCGGTAAACAACAAGTTTGAGTTGTGAGCTTGGAAAACAACTCGGCTGTAATCTAGAGAGATTATAGTGTGGACCCAAGTGAATCTTGGGAGTGGACGTAGGTGCTGGTTGCGCCGAACCACTATAAAATTATCTTGTGTTTGCCGTGCCATATTTTCTCTATCTCTATCTCTCTCTATTTGCTTGTGAATTAATTTTAGTTAGCCTCTCACTTGCACATCTTGCTAACTAACCAATTAAAGTTAAAAAGTCTTAAATTTTTAAGAACCCAATTCACCCCCCCCCCTCTTGGGTTGCCATCTGGGCCAACACATATTTATAAACATCTAGATGTCCTTTCATATACCACTATTTAATACATGCATAGAAAAATAAAAGACATTTGCAGAAAATTAAGAGTCAATTACAAAATACTAAGAGTCAATTTTAAATTTCTGAACCATCTTATCTTTTTAAAATGACTCTTCCTTTCTCCCATGAAGCCTTTAGTCTTTTCAAGAGTGACTCTTCCTTTCTCCCATAAAGTCTTTGGTCTTTCAAGAGTGCATTAAAACAAGTTTATTATTCCAACATGCTAGGATGAGCAGATGCTGTTAAGGAATTCTTCAATGCGGTCATGGATTCCACTGAATGAAAATTCTAATGATGCCCTTAATGATCGATACCTCATTCTGTCTAGCCTCATCAGAGCCACCGCAATCACTGATAAAACATTAAAATGTGAACCAACGGCAATCTTCTTATGGGAACTTATGAATTAAATTGAAGCAATGTTGTTTCATATCTGTATCAAATGCAATAGCTGCTGTTTTCTTTTTTTTCTTTTTGGCCCATTAATCAGCATGCATCTTGTTGTCGCCAAATCACTTCTCTCGAGCGCCAGATAAGACCCAAAATCCAATGGCAGATGAGGATGGGTTGTGGGGTCTTCCGATGGCTCCACCTCGGATGGAGATCCTACAAAAAAGTCTCTGGAGACCGGTTGTTCCGACGGGAATCCTCTTACGCTCAAATGAGTGGTATGTGAAACAGTAGTGAATATTCGAGAAGAAGAATGAGTTAGAGCTTAAAAGTCCCTTTCTCGTCCTGAGCGAAGGTTCTTATATCTCGTTGGAAGTCCCTCTTATCCCTTTTTGGATAGTTGTTGATCCCAAGATCTCATGGTTTGGCGTGGGATAAGTGGCAAGACGGACAGTAACAGAAGATGTCCATCACATGGCCTCTCAGAACTGGCAGGCCATCCCTCTGTTTGATGTGGGCGGCTGCAGCCAGTTAGTGGGCCAAGTCTTGTCAAACGCGGCGTCACAAGCGGTTGGTAGGCCAGGTCTTATCGAGCATACGTCGTAACCAGTAGGTAGGCCATGTGGGGCCGCAAACAGTAGGTGGTCCACATAGAGCCGCAGGCAGTAGATGCGCCACATGAGACCATAGACAATAGGTGGGCCACGTGGGATCGTAGATAGCATGTGAGTCACCTGGGGTCGTAGGCGATTGATGGGTCAGGCCTTGGGAGACCGGGACCGCCTTGAGAGGTCGGGATTGCTTGGGAGGTCGGGACCACCTTGGGAGGTCAAAGCCGCCTTGAGAGATGAGGCCACTAATGAGCTGGGGCTACCAATGAGTTGGGGCCGCCAAGGAGCCAAGACCGGCAAGGGAAAGCCGAGGCCAACTAGGATGGGCTGAGGCTAGCAAGGGAAAGTCGGGGCCAACTAGGATGGGGCGAGGCCGGCAAGGAGCTGGGATCACCTAGGAGCTGGGTCACCAAGGAGTTGAGGCCGCCAAGGAGTCAGGGCCGACTAGGATAGGCCAAGGCCGGCAAGGAGGTGGGGCCGAAGGTCGAAGCCTCTCTAATTTTTACTGTCGGCTAGTTCTGGTCGTTTACTTTCACATGACTTCATCAGCCATATCAGATGCTTCCCCCCACTCCTGAGCTTAAGTGGTCATGTGCTCCACGTCCGCTAAGCGAGAGGAGCTAAGGCTTCTCATCGTCCTTGAGTCTCGTGCACCATTAATTACTAAAGGAGGGCACACACCTCTCAAAAGGTAAGGTCCTTTCAAAGTCCCTTCCTTATTAAGGATAAGTACAAAAGTAACACCATCTGTTGGAGAGATTGAGAATATATCTCTCGAGCGACAAAAAAGACGGAGCGCCATTATTGGGTCACCATCATTAATGTCTTGTCATTGGCTGCGGATCACTTTTTTCCTTACGATACTGAGGCACCATATCTCGAGGGAGGAAGGGTTCTTTGACAACTGGATACTGTCTCCACTCGCGAATGTCCATGTAGCACTGCATCGGGCTGGACAATTCAAAAAATGCATATAAAAATTGTTCCATCCATCTCTTTAGGCTCTTCACGTCTCCAACATTCTTCTTGTGTCTCTCTCACCCTCTGAGCACCGAGCCTTTTGCTCCTTGTTTCTAGTATCAGGTCAGTTCTTTTTGCCTTCTCTTTCATTGCTTTGCTTCTTCTCATGGACCATCACGCCATTAGGAAGGGTAAGAGGCCCATGGTGAGTCATTCCTTATCCTCCTCCGAGGAGGGGGTTCCCCTATCACAGCTCGGGCGCCGGTGGTATTACCATCTATGATCGTCCGACGATCGTTGCCCAATCACCACCTAGAGTACCCCCACCACCAGTTCGTCTAACACCTCCTTCGATCATCACTTATAATTCGGTGGGTCCGAAGGGGGTTGTCTCCACGATGACTCCTGAGGAAGTAGAGGACCTTAGGGTTAAGTATAGGGTCCCTGATAACATCCGATCCGAGGGATGACCCGAGAGCCGCCTAGGCCGTCAGAAGCCTTTTGGAACTGCCTCGGAGATTTCTTCACACCGGCCCAAGTTGTAGTTAGAGGATTGACCTTCGGCTTGTGCCGCGAGTCAATTGAGAAAGTGAAGTGTTGAAAGTTCTTTTTATTTTCATTAACTAAGTGCATACATCATTGGTAATACCGACGGTGATTGTCTGCATTCCAAGTGCGAGGAATAGGCTTTCCATCTATCCCTTCAATCCGGTATGCTTCTTGGTGGAGTACTTCAGTCATCCGATAGGGCTCCTCCTAGTTTAGAGGCAGTTTGTCGCCTTCTGTTGGCTTAGACACCTTGGCCCACCTGAGGACCAAATCTTTCAGACGGAAGGTCTTGAGGCAGACCCGAGTATTATAGTACTTGGTAGCTCATTGATAGAACGCCACCATTCTGAGTTGTGACCGATCACATGCTTCATCGATGAGGTCAAGGCTGGCTCTCAGCTGATTAGGGTTATCTTTTTCATTGCATGATTTCATCCTTGAGCTTGGAAGGCCGATCTCCACAGGGATGGCCACTTCTGATTCGAAGACGAGACTGAAAGGAGTTTCGCCTGTTGGGGTTCTTGTGGTGGTATAGTTTGCCTATAGCATGCTCGAAAGATCCTTCACCCATCTGCCTTTGAACTTGTCCAACTGGGTCCTGAGTCCCCGAAGGATGGTATAGTTTATGACCTCGGCCTCTCCATTAGTTTGTGGGTGGTCGACGGATGTGAACCGATGGCGAATACACAGCTCGGCATAGAACTCTCTGAAAGATGCATTGTCAAACTGCCGACTATTGTTGGTGATGAAGGCATGAGGTAGTCCAAAGCGGCAAATAATAGACTTCTAGAAGAAGGACTTCACCTTACTCTCGGTAATCTTGGCTAGCGCCTCCACTTTGACCCATTTGGTGAAGCAATCGATGGCGATGAGTAAGAACTTTTGTTAACTCGAGGCTGAGGGAAATGGTCCAAGGATATCCATTCCCCACTGGACGAAGGGCCATGGGACCAGAGCGAACTCAAGTGTGAGGCTGGTTGCCATTGGATATGGGCATGCCGCTGGCAACTATTGCATTTTTGAACCAGCTCAGCAGCATCCTCATGCACGGTGAGCCGGTAGTACCCTTGATGGAGAGCTTTGTATGCCAGCGATCTATGCCCAGGTGGTTCCTGCATTTGCCTTCATGGATCTCTCGGAGAAAGTAATCGGTATCTGTGGGGCCAACATATTTAAGGAGGGGGTAGAAAAAAGACCTCTTATATAGTTGCCTATTCATCAGTACAACTTTGAAGCTCTCCACTTGAGCAGTCAAGCCTCTGCGCAATCAACGGGAAGTGTGCCATCGATGAGGTATCGAATTTAGGCATCCATCCATGTCGGCTCCTATGCAACCGGCAAGGCTTCCTCTAGGGCATCAATGCTTGGGGCTTCCAGGTGTTCGATGTAGGTTCTCCCCAAGGCGGTGCCCGCTAAGGTGGCTAATCAGGATAGGGCATTGTCCCTGGCATTCTCGCTTCTGGGAACATAGCTAATGCTAAAATAGGTTAGCAAAGAAGTTTGCGATTGCACCTTATTTAGATAACGAGACATGATAGGGTCTCGGGCCTTATATTCTCCGATGATCTATCCCAAGACAAACTGGGAGTCGGTGAAGGCCCTGAGACGTTTCACACTGAGTTCCCAAGCGAGCTTGATTCCCTCCAGGATGGCCTCATATTCATCTTGATTGTTTGTAACTTCAAAGAGAAATTGGAGGCGTATTCCACCACCATACCCTCCGAGCTTGCGAGGATGAGGCCGGTTCCACTTCCTTGGGAGTTTGAGGCACCGTCCACATGAAGGATCCAGGTTTCACCTACTTCTTTAAGTTTGGTATTTAGGTGCATCATGGTGGCTCCCCCACTCGCCCTTCCGTCTAAGTGCACTCGACCAAAAAGTTAGCTAGGACTTGAGACTTCATGGCTAACCTTACTCGGAATGAGAGGTCAAACTCCCCCAGCTTGATTGCCCACTTGGCCAGACGACCGAAGGTGTCAGGATGAGATAGGATTGCTTTAAGGGGTTGGTCCATGAGCACCACTATCAAGTGAGCTTGAAAGTATGACCTAAGATGCTGGGCATATATTATTAGCGCAAAAATAACCTTCTCAATTTTGGAGTATCTGGCCTCTACGTCATGAAGCACCTTGCTCATGTAGTATACCAGCCTTTGTGTTCCATCGGCATCCACACGGACGAGGACGGAGCTTATCGCCTCGAAGGATGTAGCGAGGTAGAGGAAGAGCTCTTCTCCCTCCTTTGGTTTAGATAGTAATGATGGAGTCGATAGGAATTCCTTTAACCCCTCGAAAGCTCTCTAGAACTCCTTCGTCCATTCAAAGCCGTTCACCTTGCACAGGGCTTTGAAGAAGGGTAGACATCTTTCGACCGACTTTGATAGGAAGCGGCTCAGAGCTGCCACCCTCCCGATGAGCTGCTACACCTCCTTCTTGCTGGCCAGTGGCCTCATATCAAGGATAGCTTTGATTTTTCTGATTTGCCTCGATGCCTTGTTGTATCACCATGAAGCTCAAGAACTTTCCCACCATAACCCCAAATGCGCACTTCCATGGGTTCAGCTTCATTTGATAGCTGCAGAGGTTGTTGAAGTCTCCTTTAGATCTGCGACATGGCTGATGGCGTAGGTGCTTTTTGTCAGCATATCATCCATGTACACCTTCATGTTTTGCTCGATCTGATCCTTGAACACCTTGTTCATCAACCTTTGGTAGGTAGCTCCTGCATTTTTCAAACCAAAGGGCATTATCATGTAACAACAAATGGCTTTCTCTATGATGAAGAAGGTATTTTCGTTATCCTCTAGGTCTATCCTGATCTGGTTGTACCCTGAGAAGGCGTTCATGAAGCTGAGGAGCTCGTGATCAGACATAGCATCGACCAGCTGGTCTATCCAAGGCAGCGGAAAGCTATCCTTGGGGCACGCCTTGTTAAGGTCAGTGAAGTCATACATATCCTTCAGCTCCCGTTGGATTTGCGGATCATGACCACGTTGGCCAACTAATCTAGGTAATGTGCTTTCCGGATGTGATCGACGGTCAGCAATTTGTCGACCTCCTTGTCAATAGCCCTTTGCTGCTCTGGGGCAAAGCTCCTCTTCTTCTGATGGACTGGCTGATATCTTAGGTCAATGTTAAGTTTATGTGTGATTACCTCTGGGGATATGCCTAGCATGTCCGATGGAGACCAAGCAAAGACATTCGAATTGATCCACAAGAAGGTGAGGAGTTGATCTCTTATCTCCGCGAAAAGGAGCTCACCGACCTGGACCGTCCTCGCTGGGTCATCCCCTAATGGAAAAGCTAGTAGACGTTTGGCTGCTCCCTCTCCTCTTAACTCTCTAGGATCGAGCGACTATGGGATCGGTGAAGCCGGTGAAGCGGCCGCCTCCTGGGGACTGGGATTCATGTTGTAGAACAACCGAGCTGGACTCGGCTCCCCACGCATCTCACCGACTCTATTGCTGGTAGAGAATCTAATGAGAAGGCGTTTGGTCAAGATGATGGTGTAAAGGAGGTTCAGACCGGGTCATCCGAGTATGGCATTGTAGGCCAGAGCATCCGGACGATCAGGAACCTCATGAAGATGGTACTCTGGTAGGGCAGAGTCCTCGCCATGATCGAAAGGGTGATCTCACCTTCTACTTGCATAGAGTCTTTCATAAATCTGACCAGGGGTGTAGCTACAGGTTGGAGGGAGTTAAGGGGCATGTTCATCCAAACAAAAGCATCGTAAGAAAGGATATCAGCTAAACTACCACTGTCAGTCAAAATTCTTTTACAGGGTGTTTAGCAATTGTCATGGATACGACAACGCTATCATCACCCAGATTGTTCACTCCTACTAGATTCCTTTCAAAAAAGGGAATTATAGTTTTTATTCCTCCCACGCTTCATGGTCTCTTGGAAGAAGAGCCTACCCCCCAAGTAATCATGCTGATTATCTTCTCAGTCAAGGCGTTGCCGATACTGGCCTGGGCAGGTGGAGGCCCCACTGGGCGTGGAGTAGCTGGGGGGCCCTTTTGGATGAACCTTTTGAGGTAGTTCCACTGGATAAGTTCTTCAATGGCCCTCTTCAAATTGCGGTAGTCCTTGTGTCATGACCATAGTTCCGATGAAAGTGATAGTATAGATTCTTATCGTAGGGGACTCCCGGCCTTTGGGGAGCAGGACGTCGGAGGTAGGACTCACCCTCAATCTCCATGAGTATGTTAGTTATGGGGGCAAAGAGTGGGGTGAACTTACCCTCCTTGGGGGCAAGACCTTGGCATTGGTTGTTCGATAGTGTGGGAGCTCGAGCTTCTTATGGGTGGCCCGCTAGGCACCACGCGGGTTGGTTTTTTGCTATACCTCCCCTCAACCTCCCTCCAATTGGAGTCAGCTCGTCGGCACAGATGTACTTCTGTGCATTACTTAGAAGTTTAGAGTAGGAGCTTAGGGGCTTCTTATCCAGAAAGTAAGTGAAGCGAGAGGGGCAAGAGTCCCCATTTCAGGGCTAAGATAGCCATGGAATCATCAAGATGGTAGACCTTGAGGGCCGCCTTCTTGAAACTAGCCACAAATCTTTAAGTGACTCACCTTCCTTTTGCTGGATAGAAAACAGACTATTAGCCACTCGAAGGATCCTCTGGAAATCATCAAAATATGCTAGAAAGTCCTTTCAAATTGCTGAAAGGAGTCGATGCTGTGCGGTGGTAAGCGGGAGTACCAAGCGCGCGCTACCTTCCTGAGGGTAGCTGGGAAGGCAACGCAGAGGAGGGAATTAGTTGTCCCCTAGACTTGCATGAGAGCTTTGTAGCTCTTGAGATGATCCAATGGATCCGTAGTGTCATCATACAGGTCCAACTGGGGGAGATAGAACCGATGGGGGACCGACTCCTCCATGATGTGGCAGGACAGAGGGGGACGGTGGTCATAGTCCACCTTCGATTGGTTGGTGATTCTCTGGCTGAGCTCCTCCAGTCATCGATGGCACTCATCTAGGCGCCTCTCCGCCCAGTGGTTGATGTGCTCACCAATGGAGTCATCCTATGATGATACAGGGAACGAGTAAGGGAGGGAGTGGCATTGATAATTATGCCCTCGCTCAAGCTCCTTTCTGTGTCGCCGCTCGGGAGAGGGGCTGCTGAGGGATCATCATCTCTTAGGAGCCTCCCAGCAGTGGTGCATCGGAGAGGCATGATGGTGGTGAGTCTCCCACTGAGGGGACCTCCCATAGGTGGACTATTGGCTGGGCTAAGCAGCTGCCGCGCATGGCCCTGGCTACTGCTGTGTGGTCATAGAGTATTGTTGTAGCTCATGAACTACCACCACCAAGGATTGGACTTGTTGGGTAAGGGTGGCTAGTTGCTCGGCTTGAGTGGCCACAGCTGGTGGTGCAGAAGGAGCAAAAAGGTTGGCCTCCTATTGCTCGGTCGGCTGGAGATGCCTCCTAACATGACTAACGGAGGCCTTCTGAGCTCGCATCACCATCATTGTTGTTGTAGATAAGGGGGGAGGGCTCGTAACTTAGTGTTATATAGCTCTTTTTCCTTTAATGTGAACTTTTTTTTCTGGCGTACCAATCTGTTGTTTCCAAATCACTTCTCTCAAGCGCCAGGTGAGATTCAAAATCCGATGGCAGATGAGGATGGGCTATGGGGTCTTTCGATGACTCCACCTCGGATGGGGATCCTGCAAAAAAGTCCCTGGGGACTGGTTATTTCAGCGGGAACCATTCGATGCTCAAATGAGTGGTATGAGAAACAGTAGTGAATATTCAGAAGAAAAATGAGTTAAAGCTTAAAAGTCCCTTCCTCGACCTGAGCGAAGGTTCTTATACCTTGTCAGGAGTCCCTCTTATCCCTTTTTGGATAATTGTTGATCCCGAGATCTCATGGTTTGGCGTGGGATAAGTAGTAAGATGGATAGTAACAGAAGATGTCCACCACATGGCCTGTCAAAACTAGCAGGCCACCCCTCTATCTGGTGTGGGTGGCTATGACCAGTTAATGGGCCGAGTCTTATCAGACACGGCACCACATGTGGTTGGTAGGCCTAATCTTATCGGGCGTGCGCCGTGTTGGCACAGATGGCAATCCAAGAGGGGGGGTGAATTAGGTTCTTAAAAAATTTAACGTTTAAAATTAATTTTCCAAAGTAAAGATGCACAAAGAGGTAGTGAGTGTGATGCTAAGAATGCAAAGCAAAATATAAAGATAGAGTGAAGAAAGAGAAAACCAGCACGATAAACATAAGGATTTATAGTGGTTCGGTGTTAGCTACACCTACATCCACTCCCAAGCAACTCTTGGGCACACACTATAATCACCCTGATTACAGCCGAGTTATTTTATAAGTTCACAATCCAAACTTATTATTTTACAATGGGATCATAACGAACCCAGCCAGTTTTTATAGGTTCACCAGCACACAATCTAACTCAAGCTAATCTTAGCTTGCCCAAGGCCAATTGCCTCACCTGATTCAATCACTTGATTGAATCAGAAAACAAACGTATCAAGTAAATGATTACAATAATATGAAAGCTCCTTAAATGAGCAAATAAACAATATAAGTAAAAATGGAGATAGAAAAGCCTGATTAGAAGATCTTTGTGGTTGAGCTTTTTTTCTTTTTTTCTTTTCCTCTTTTTCTCTTTTCCTCTTCTCTTCTTGGATGATCATCCTCAAGATACGATTGAAGCTCTGGAAGAAAAGTGATGCAGAGAAGGGTGAAGAACTAGGGCTCTTGCTTTTCTTCTTATATTTGATGGAAATCGTTTGGATTTTGATCTTGAATGTTTTTTGGATTTCTCTTCTCTCTTTTTCGAATACTTGAGATATAAATCTGAGCTTTCTCTTTGATATTTCTCTCTTTTATTCTTGATTTTTTCTTTTTTTCTTCTCTTCTTTTCAAATGGTCGAAACACTCCTGTAATCCCCTGGATTTCTCAACTGCTCGTGAGAGTTATCACGAGATCGGGAAGATAGACTCTAGATATTTGAATTTCAAATATCTCTAACTAACAGAGTCCCAAATCCCTTGATTTGAGGACTCTGCATTGCCTTTAAAGGATCATGTGAAAACCTCCTTCCCATCATACGTGAACGCCTTCTTCTCATCATCTTCTCGTGCGGACGTTTCTTCCCCATCATCCCCGTGCGCGCTTGCTCCCGGTGAGTCTCTCTGTCCATGCCAGGGTTAGAGAGAGAGAGAGAGAGAGAGAGCTGAGATGGAAGAGAGAAGCCACCTGGGAAGGATTGCCGGGTCCGATCCTTGGTTCGGGCCGGCGGTGTGCTCGCAGCTTCGTCGGGCCTGAGCCTTGGTCGGCGACCTCCACCGGCGCCGAGCGTGCGTCCGGTGGAGGTCCGGCTGGCCATGGTGGCCGGCGTGCCGCCGGCATGCCTCGTGGCCACGGTAGATAGTGAGAGAGAAAGAGAGGAAGAAAGAAGAAATTGGGGAGAGAGAGAAGGAGGGGAGGCCAGCCGCCGCCGCGGTCGGCTCTGGTCTGGCCAACGGTGGCTGGACCGATGCCAATTTGGCCGGAATTGATGCCGGCACCGTGAAGGACGCGCGGGAGACAAAAGAGAGAATGGGAGAGAAATTGATGAGAGAGGGGGGAGAGGCCGGCCGGCGGCGGCGGCCGGTCCCGGTCCGGCCAACGGCGGCCGGTCCCGCCTCCAATTTGGGCGGCGGCGGCCCTGGCCGCCGGCATGGCTCTCGGCTCCTCTGTTTCAAAAGAAACAGAGGAGCTGGGTGATAGAGATTGATGGGCCGTTTGGGACGTCCAGTCTTTGGGCCCTGTTGGGCCGTTTCTGGAGCCCTGTTTGAGTGGCATTTTGGGCCCTGTATTGGGCCGAGAATGGCAAAGTAAATATATGGCCCGAATCAGGATTGATTCTAGTTTCTGGGAATAATTTTGTTTCCCTATTTGGGTGTATACATTGAGAGATATTCGAGGCCAAAGTTGGGCCCGTGAAGTGGTTTGGGTAGAGTTTAAGAATTAGTTTGTAATTCAGATTTTAGAAATTTAATAATGAAAAATGATACTGTAGGTTTCCAGATGTCCAATTAGCTGGGTCATCAATTGGAATTTGCGTACTGTGATAAGTAAGTCAAGTATTATAATTTATAAATTATTTAATTTGTAAACTGTGAACTTACAATTAAATGTAATTATGTTAATTTTGCAAAATCATGTTGTTACTATGATAATATGTAATTATATATGATAGAAAAACTTTATGTGTCACCACGGTTCTCACATGATAGATTATCACATGACAGATTATCACATGACAGATTATCATATGACAGATGACAGAATACTGGTACCAGAACCCTTCCTCTTAGGGGATATTTAAGAGTGATATACAAGATGTGTGTTGTAGGACCGTGGGACACATAAAGAAAAATAATGATAGTATAAACAATGTTTTGTTACATCGCATATATTCTAGTAATTATTATTGAATTAAGTTTCAAATTAATTTATCTGATGACATGAACCTGTGATAGCATGATAAATGAAATTTTAAATTATATTAGGCTTACTTATTGAGTGTGAGCTCATAGAATTCTCATAATGTTTTTCAGAGCTCAGGAATGAAGAAGGATAATTGGGATAGAAGGATCTTCTATTAAATAGACTTAGTTTCATTATATTGATTTAGTTCAGATTTGCTTATGTGTAGGGCAGGTAGCCCAAGACTGATAATTATGGTTTGTAATAAATCATGGATGTGAATTTGCTTTATATTGATTTATGTGATGAAGTTCGAGATGCCTTGCATGCCTGGCATGTGGTGGGTTGTCATCCTAGCTCAAATTTTGGGACTGGGGCGTGACAGCTTTAGTGGTATCAGAGCCTGGTTATGATATTAGGGACATATACATGATGACACCTTAGGCAAAACACTAGAATGACATTGAGACAGTTATAAATTTAAAGGAATCTCAGATATTATGCTTTGAAAGCCTAACAATTAATGTTTACAGTGATATTAATTACAACTAATTTATCAGGAGATAAGAATGGCACGTCGCACTAGAAGTCGACAAAATGATGAGAGTTCCCAGGTTGGTAATGCTGGAAGCCACCAGAGCTGCTGCCCCTGCCAATTCAGTCGGACTGATCAGCAGCAACTCCAGACCGAGATACTTCAGGTTCTCTCGGGTATGGCGCAGTTGATGCGGGACTTGCAGCACCAGATTCTACAGGCCTTGTCCGCTCAGCCTACTCACACTGCTCCACAGACACAGCCTGCCCCTCCTGTTCCACAGACTCAGCCCGACTCTATTGCTCCACAGACCCAGCCTACTCCATTCAATCCTGGATAGGGGTTGGCCGCAGCTTTGCAGACTTCAAGAAATTTGCCCCTGCCCTTTCTCTAGATCCACCAACCCTGTTGATGCTGAGCGGTGGGTGCGAGACATGGAGAAGGCTTTATGGCCCATGGTAGTTAGGATATGGAGCGGATCAGATTTGCCACCTACCTTCTCCAGGGAGAAGCCTATGATTGGTGGTTAGTTGAGGAGCAGCGTCGGAATGGACAGATTATTTTTTGGGGAGAGTTTAGAGAGATATTTTCGATAAATACTTCCCCAGGAGTGTACAGAGACAGATGGAATCAGAGTTTATCAAATTGGAGCAAAAGGATCTTTCTGTGGCCCAGTATGAAGCTAAATTCACCAGGTTGGCCCGTTTTGCTCCAAATATTGTGACCAATGAAATAGCCAAGGTCACCAGGTTCACTGAGGGACTGCGACCTAGAATGAGGCAAGCGGTCAATGCATTTGAGCTCCTCACTTACAGTGCTATAGTGAATAAGGCCTTGGTGATTGAGAGGGATATGAATGCTGTTCAAAAGGATTGGAGCTGTGGAAGAAGAGAAAAGGCCTACTTCTGGCCAATCCTCTGCTCAGGCCAAGAAGAAGGGTGCACAGCAGACTCCAACTGAACCACAGAATAAGGAGACTCGTTGCATTCATTGTGGCAACTCCACCCTGGAAAGCCTTGCCGCAGAGTGACTGATGCCTACTTTGTCTGTGGGAAAACTGATCACAAGATTGCTACCTGTCCCTTTCGGAAGGATCATCAGCCTTCTTCAAGTCAAGGAATGAGCCAGCAACAGCAGCAGCAGCCACCGAAGACCCAGGGATGGGTCTTCAACCTCACTCAGTAGGACGCTGCCGCATCTAATTCTATGGTGATAGGTATACCCTTTAATGTTATATCTAGTATTACATTCTTATCTAGTGCAATGCATGGACAGTTAATTAACAGTAGGTGCAATCCTTAATGTTAAAACAAATTACACTTATATCCAGAAATGATTAAAGTAGGTACTGCTTATGCTCAAACTTTAATTGACCCGGGTGCCACTCATTCTTTCATATCTGACATCTATCTTGACAAGAATGCATCATTGACACCTATTCCTCTGGAGCAAGAGTTACATATTGTGCTTCCAAATGGAGATGTTATGAAAGTTGGCACAGTATGCAAATCTTGCCCAATTATCTTGGAGAATAGGAGGTTGAATGATGATCTTATTGTCCTCCCACTGAAGTTTTTTTATGTTATCCTGAGAATGGATTGGTTGGCCTCCTGTCATGCTTCAGTTGACTGCTTTAGAAAGACTGTCAACTTCAAAATTTTAAGCCAGCCTGAATTCAGTTTTATTGGTGGTCAGAAACACCTAGCCTTAGTGTTCATATCAGCGATGCAGGCTAGAAAGTATTTGATGAGTGGTGGTCAAGGATTTTTTGCTGTAGTCAAGGACCTTCAGCAGGAAGAGACCAAGTTGGAGGATATTCCCATAGCTCGAGAATTCCCTGATGTCTTTCCTGAGGATTTGACTAATTTATCTCCTGATCGGGAAGTCGAGTTCTCTATTGATCTAGTTCCTGGAACTGGACCTATATCAAAGGCCCCTTACCATATGGCTCTGGCTGAGCTAAAAGAACTGAAGGATCAACTGCAAGAGCTCCTAGATCGAGGATTTATTAGACCCAGTGCTTCTCCTTGGGTGCTCCAATTCTATTTGTTAAGAAGAAGGATGGCAGTCTTTGACTCTGCATTGATTACCGAGGAATCAATAAGGTAACAGTGCAAAATAAGTATCCTCTGCCAAGGATTGACGACTTGTTTGATCAACTTCAAGGAGCACGGATATTCTCAAAGATTGATCTCAGGTCAGGGTACCATCAACTCAAGGTCAAGGAGGGAGATGTGCCAAAGACAACATTCACTACAAGAAAATACTGAAATAGCGACGCCAATTTAGCGACGCATAATTGCGTCGCTAAATTGCGACCACTTTGCGGGACGCCTTTGTGACAACAAATATTGCGACGCATTAGCGACTCATAGCGACTCAATTAACCAAAAAATTAAAAAAAATTAAATTTTAATATTGCGACGCAAATATTACGTCGCAATATTTTTAAATTAATTTTTTATGAAATATAAATATCAATAAAAATATTGCGAAGCAATATTGCGTCGCAATGTTTTAACAGAATTAAATATTTTAAATAGCGACGCATTAGCGACGCAATAAAATATATAAGAAAAAATTATTTTAATTTAGCGACGTACCAATTGCGTCGCAAATAATTGAAATGAAATTAAATTTTATAAAATCTAATTATCAGAAAAAAATATTGCAACGCAACACAGTGCGTCGCAATGTTTTTAAAAGAAT